>JAPYYR010001398.1:0-26118 GCA_030523065.1 Aphidius colemani
TCTAATTGTTTGTTTAATGTTTTAAAATTAATAATTAATAAAAATTAACATGTATATAATATTAATTTGACTTTATTTATTTATTTAATTGTGTTTTAAGGTTTTTTTTTTAACAAAATCGAAAAAACATTCGTATAAAATGTGTACAATCTTGTTAAAAATATTATAAACAAATCAAATAAATTAATTAATTTATAACAATACTAGTATTATTATTACAAATATTTTCCAACAATTAAAATAAAATATTTATATGTATATTCTACAAAAATATCAGTTTATAAAAAATATATACATATATTTTTGTATTATTATTGTCAAATTGTAATTTCAATTTTTTTCCATATTAAAATGATGTAAAGCTGCCTGCTACACTGTCGGATCCCGTGAATCCCGCATTGTCTCTAAAAATAAAATTAATTTATCATGATATTTATTGGAGTATTTTTATTTTTCCCCCAAACAGATAATTAAGATTTAATTTTGAATATTTAAAAATGGATTAAACACAAATAAAATTCTTACCTTTTTTGTTACACTTAGTTTTTGGGACTGTCCGTCGCAGGGCCATACTATTTTTTGATTGTGAGTTATGAAATACTGTTAGTTACAACTTATAAATCATATTATTATTTAAATTATAAAACAAATAAAATACAACATAAAAACATCACTTTATATTTAAACGATAAGCGAAATGATTTTTTAAAATTTCTAAAATACAAAAATTAAATATAAAAAAACTCTCTCATCAATGAAGATAAAATAATTGTTGAATTAGTAAAATTAAATTAATGATTATTCTTTTAAATGACAGATGAATTTTTCATATTAACATTATTAACCAACCACTTTTTTGTTATTAAAGAAACAAATAAATACAGCATGAAATGAGTTATCATTTAATCATCAATAAGTCGTGCAGTTAATTTCCTTTTTTCAGCAAAAAAATATGTCGTTGAATTCAAGTTTGAAAAATTAATGTTAAGGATTAAAAAAAAAAAAATACATAAATAAGTTGTCTATGTATTTGCAAAAAAAAAAACTACACAATACTTTCTACTACCATTAATTTATTAGTCGACTATTATTTATTATTTCATTATTTAAGTGCTTTTTTTTTATATTCGAGTCAATTGGTTACGAGGTTTTCAATGTAATGCAATTTATTTTTATTTAGGCTCAGCATATACATAAAAAAATGGCACAGTACATTTGATTTTATACACGATTTCTTTTTTAAAAACTAAATATTTATAGTTTATATATATATAAATTTTTTTTTACATCTGCACTAGTTTTTTAATTATAAAATTTTTAATGACTAATTTACAGTTTTTGTTATTTGCGTATACAAAGTACAAAAAAATTTTTTTTATAAATGTTATTAATTACACCGCATTTCCCCTAAGTACTCAGTCAATTCTTTGAATAACTTTTTGAAATGTTGTTATTGTTTTTTTAATAATATGGTTGTGTAATTTTTCGATTGCTTATGAAGTTGAACTTTGTCTGACATTTCAAAGACAAATGATTTAATTATTGAAAAACCATTACCGACAATTTCCACACCAAGCTCTCATGAGTATTAATTTTATTGAATATAATGAACAGAAATAAGTAGAAAAAAAAGAACAAACATTGTTTTTTTTTTGTTTTGTTAGTAAAAAATTTTTAAAGTAATTTATTTAGCTAAAAAATTGATATTATGTGGCTTGGAATGTCGTGTGCATACTCTTACCTGGAGTAAGCCGCTGGATTTGTCAATGAAAAGTTCATTTCAATTGGTCCACCAATGTATTTGGCAATAATCTAAAAAAAAATACAACTAAATAAATAAACTCCACTCATTTTTATATATGAAGAATGATAATGCAAAATGATTTTTAACTTACGCGATTGTTTGTTAAAAATTGAGCACCCATAGAAATCATCATATGAATTGTAAAATAAATACAAAATCCAAGATATATAACTGAAAATATTCCAACTGCAATATACCAATACCAATTGCTTGAGTCAATACTCTCTTGAACAGCTTGTGTAACGAAATAAATATTTATAGCAATAACAATTATCGACAAAACAGTTGAGACAACTCGACTGAATCTAAAATATATAAGTATTATATTTTTTAAATAATTAATTAAAGTTTCTATTAGAAAAAAAAAACAATAAAACATACTTACACTCCATTTTTAAATTCTCCCATAATAAAAATACTACTTGTAAAAGCAATTGTGGGAATCGTTGCAAATGGCAATTGAAGAGTCATAACAGCATTAAGAACATCATTTAATTTTGTTAAATCATCAATGTTTGAATAAAATGCTGTAAAAAATGTTGGAACAATAGCAATAATTCTGGTAAATAATACTCTCTTCCACCTGGCCCACTGAAGATTTAAAAATCCTTCCATTGCAAATTGTCCAGCATATGTACCAGTCATCGTTGATGATTGTCCAGCAGCTAATATTCCAATTGCCCATATGATCATAGCAGCACCACCAAATGTACAACCAAGGAATATACCATTTTTATACAAATCACCCTCAACAAGATCATTATTATCCTTAAATACTTCAACTCCCAAAGTATAATTTGACAATTTACAAATTTCTAAAGCTTCATGATTCGTTTTACCAAATAGACCATGTGCAAATACAGCAACAACAAATACATTTATAAAAAATGATATTGTCAAAGCAATTGTTGCCTCAGTAAAAAAATACATATTTGCTTCACGTACTTTTTTTGGTTCTCTTCTGTCAATATCTCTTGACTGAAAAACAAAATTAGTATTATTAATATGTCTCTTTTAAACAAAAAAAAAAATATGTGTCACCTTGACAAGAGCACTGTGTAAATATAAATTATGAGGCATTATTACTGCACCAATAATTCCAACAGCTTGAAGAAGAGCATTACTATCACAATTTTCACACATAGGTGTAAACATTCCTTTGAGTACTTCCCACTGTGGTGGATCTGATTTAACATACTAAAATAAACCAAAAATAATTACCATATTATATAAATAAATAGTTAATTAAATATGTACCTCATAGCCAAATGTAACAGCCATAACTGTTATTAAAAATCCAAAAAATAATTCCAATTTTCTCAATCCATATTTATCCAAAAATAAAAATGTAAATGTATCAACAATTGTTATTAATACACCAACAAATAACGGAATTCTACAATAAAATAAACATTATTATGCTTTGACCTTGTTTAAATATTTAAAAAGATAAAAAAAATTATTAAAAAACATTGATGTTATCATAATATTATCAGTCAGTAAATGATTACCGTTTATTTGATAAAAGATAGAATGCAATTGCAGTACCAATTACTTCTTGCATGTCACTGCCAATAATTGCAATTTCAATCATAAGCCATAAAAATAATCTTGGTACTTTTTTATATTGACGATAGCACATTTCAGCTAAATGAAGACCAGTAACAACTCCTAAACGAGCACTTAATCTTTGCATAAAAAGACCAAGAATTGTTGAACTCAATAATACCCATAATAGCTAAAAAAATAAATAAACAAAATTTTTAATAAATGATCCAGTACTTAAATAACACATTAAGTACAATAAATAACCTTGTATTGAGCTGTAACACCAGATTTTAAGTCTGATTCAATATTACCAGGATCCAAATATGCTATTGACATTAGAAAACCTGGTCCTGTAAAAGCCCATAGCTTTCTAAAACTGAATCCATGCTGCAATAAATTTTATTATTTTATTAATAATAATGTTTAATAGAAATTGGCTATTAATTTCTTACATTATCTGTTTGTGGAATGATAACTCTTTCACTGGCAAAATACGTTTGACTAGCAAGTGGATTTAATGATGAATTTTCATTTAATCTTGGATTATTACTGAGAGATTGGTTTGATGGTGAACCAGAAACAACTGGTTCATCAGTATCATTTCGATTCATGATTACTTTTTTTTTTTTTTTCTCCTCGACCTAAAATAATCATTAGAAATATAATCATTTAAACAATTTATTATAGGTTATAGGTTTAATAAAGAAATAAAAATCTACTTACGTGGTTTTAAAAATTAACTTGTGTGTTTTTTGTAATTTCAATTTCGATATTAATAAAAATAAAATATAATTATTTTTTTCGTGTCATTGACCTGAGCAACATTTTGAGTTGTATTCGATTTTTAAAATAAGACTTCTTTGCTCATACTTACACTAAAAACAAATTCTGTTCTAAATGATACGTAGTTTTGGAGTACAATGAACTGATACTTCAAAAAAATTTCTATTTGATAAATTTATACTTTTCATTAACTCAGATAAGATTGTGATGATGAATCACAGATGGGTATCAGTTTAAAAACCAATCACTCCAAAAATAGTTGACAAAGTTTACACATGTAACCCACTGATACAGTAGTTTTATTTTATTTTTTTCCTCGACACACAAAAATGTGTTGTTGAGTGTTAGTCACTACTGGAGTTGGTCAACTGATGCCTGCTGATATTTATGAACCCACTGATGCCACTCTGGCATGTAATCATCAGTGATCATTAACAACTACAAGTGCATTATCATGCACACGGATAATTGTCTCTTTCTCTGTCTACGTTGATTTATCAAGCTTTAAAAAAATCCACTCTCTCTTACTCTCTGTCTCTCCACTGATACTAGTATTAAAATATGTTAGATGCACATGCACTCGCTCTCAAAAATGCAAGTATGGGTATTTATAAAACGAGTGATTGGACATGTAATTGAAGACAAGAGGTCTTAAACACAATGTGTATATATATATATCATCAGAATCCCTTCCTTTTTTATTCACAAATTATATACAAGCAATTTGTCGTTATCGCAAAAATTGAAATTAAAAAAAATATACATAAGTCTTATTTTTATCATTTTTTATTTATTTTTTTTTGTTTATATTAAAAATGACTAAAGTAAGAGACAATCAACATATGTTATTTAAATTTAATATGAAATTAATTATATTTATTTAATGTAATTAATATAGTTATTGGAAAATTAAATTTTTAGAAAAAAAACAAATTTGATATCTGATTGAGTACAAAAGTCAATTATATTGTGTGACTTTACTCACGTTTCATCGTATCTAATCGTGCTTTGTGTCGGATATTAAAATAGCTATATATTTATTTAATAACCTTGAGGGATAATAATAAATTTATTAAAATATAAAAATAGAAAAATAAAAAACCTTATTTTAATCTATAATAAAAAAGAATAGAAGGTTGTAAAACTTTGGAGTGTTTTTAAGTATTAAAATTAAATAATCATGCTTAAACTACCCCTGGTTTGAATATACACCAAATTTTCAAAGTAATTTTCAAAACATAAATAACAGATTAATTTACTTGATTAAATAATTTTTTTTTTTTTCTATTTTGTAATTATTATTTTGAGTTATTATTAATATTTCGTAATAGGAAAATCCTGATGAGTATTTATTTCCATAAAACAAGTTGCTTACAAACCACTGATTCACATGAATGTTTTTTATTTTTATTTTTTTTTTATCAGTTATATATTTGTTAGTTTGTGTGATTGCGGAAAATTTTATCTTCACTAAAATGAGTAACTCACAATGTGCATTTGAATGAATTACTTGTGTTGCATATTTAGCAAACATTATTTATGATTTTGCTAAAATTAATTCTACGGATAATTAAATATAAATGTTTTGAGAAATAAAAAATTTATAAAACAACACTCGATTTATAAAACTATTCGTCGTAATTATAATAATTTTACAATTTTTTTTCTACATCGTAAAAGTGTAAATAAGTTATTTTGCTTAAAGTAAATTTAAGTGAGGAAAAACTACTTGAAAATTTTATATCAACTATGATTTATGTTTCTTTTTTTTTTTTCCTTGAATTGTTAACAAGGAGATTTTAATTTTTTTCATGTCATTTTTGCATAAAAAGTAATTGTTATTGTTTCTAAGACAAAACATAATTAGCGTTAAATTTATGCTTTAAAAAATTAAAATGTAAAAATATTATTAAACACTTTGTATACATATTATATTCATGAAATGTTTTTACAGTGTAATTTGAGAAATAATAATTGTAGGCAAACCCATTTTTTTTTTTTTTTTGTTATTATTAGTAATAGTAGTTATTTATTTATAGATAACAACTCTTATGACGGAATTTTTGTATAAGTTATGTATTCAAAGTAGTTAATTACTTTTGTTAATTTAAAATAAAAAAAAAAAATTTCATTACCTTAAATTTATAAAAAACAACATTATAAAATTATAAACATTTATTTAAATTATTTATATTAATTAAACATTATTAATTAATTAGATTGAAAAATTTAAATAGGACTAATTTTTTCATGTTTTAATTTAAAATTAAAATTTATTTTTCAAGAGTCACAAATTTCTCTTGCTTTATATTATTGTAATAATTGAAAATAATAATTAATAATTATGAATAATTATTTAAATAATACTATTGTTTTTAAGTTAACATTTGCCGCTAGAAGAATAGCTAGCGCCCCAACATCAACTAACGGTCGCGACACAAACTACTAAAGAAAAACGAAAGAAACGCAGTACAAGATGGCTACGTTTGGGTGTTGTGGCCACTGAATCTGTGAAAGGTGCCAAAAATATTAAAAATAAGGTGCATATATTCATAATCAAACAATTTATAATAAGCAACCTAGTGTATAACTAAACAATGAAGGATTAATTAATTTATTATTGTGCATATGTGGACACGTGTAATTAACAGAAAGGTGTAGCGTTTTTTTTTATTTCTTTTTTTTTTTTTTTTTATGTTCATCATTATTTAAAGATTATATATATGAGAAAACAATGCGTGAATAACACATCATTGAAAGACGAGTAATATACGGGTAAGTTGACAAATTTTTTAATCATATTATCAAAAGCATGTCAAATAATTTTTAATTATTAATATATCATTATTTTTTATAATACCTTTTATTCATCCCCACTCTCTCGCGTATTGACTTTTTTTTATTAATTTTTTTTCTTTTTTCGCGTTAAATTTATAATAATAAAAGAAAAATAATAATAATAGTAATAAAAATAAAATGGAAAGAAAAAGAAAATAAAAAACAATAAATTTTTTTGGCATTTGTCATAAAAATATTTTGGAGTAAAAAAAAAAGTCAAAAATAATTTTTTTTCTGCTTGTATATATATATGTATATAAAAATACAGCATAACGTTGCATTGCCGCGTTGCCCCCTTCCCTCTTTCCCACCCCCTTCATTCACCACATACTCAGATGCATCTTGAATTTTATTAGACCTTCTACCTCCTCAACGCCCCCACCCTCTGTTCACCCTTTTTTTCTCCTTTTATACTTTTTTTCCAAATTTTTTTTTATTTATTTATTTATTTCGATTTTGGCAATGACTAAATAACAACAATAAAAATACTTTCATTTTTTTATTATATTGAATATAAATTTATATATTATGTGCATAGTAATTGCTTATACTTCTCTGTACAAGTAAGAGTATTTTTTTTTTTTAATTTTTAATTTTTTTTAAGAGGAAAAAAAAAAAGAAAGATTTGTGGTTTTATGGATGATGTCGCTGGGAGAGAATTGTATGTATTTACTTCTTGATGATGGCCATATGTGACGAGGGGTGAAGGGGGAGGGATGTAGGAGGGGGTGGTTTCTATTATACTTTCACCGTGACTAATGACCACTTTACAGATTTTTTGTTTTTTCTTTTTTTTAAAAAAAAAAAAAAAAGAAAAGTATTATAATAAAAAAGTTAAAATTAAATATGCATAATAAATATTTCAATTATGTTGTTATACCTTCCTGTTTTATTATTTAGATCATTTATTTTTAATTTTATATAGAAAAGAAAAAAAAAAAAAAGAAACAAACTTGGAAGTTGACTTTTTTTTTTTTTCTCTTAATTATATGATAAGCATGATAAATATAAATATATAATATGTATTTTTAATTTGTTTTTTAAATGATTCATCATTTGAAAGAAAATTTTAAATAAAAATAAAAAAAAAAAACATTTAAATGATTGTAAAATTAAAATTGTTACCCTACGGTTCAGGCGGGATTGACTAGGCCAGATAGATCGAGTTAAGCGTGTTTGATAATAAAAAACCGCAAAATAAAACGAAAAAAAAAATCAACTCAAGATCGAAAACAACCAGTCGATACGCTGGAGAAAGACGGCGGAGCTTCGGAGGAGGGGGAGATGTCCGCCGGCACCCAGGGCGAGATTCGGGTCGGTCCATCGCACCAGGTTTGGCAAATATTCAATTGCAACCAGTCCTCTATATTTATGTTATCTTATAACTCGTACATATGTATTATCATTGTCTTTGTTGTTGTTTTTTTTTTTATTCATCACACATTTCCATCTTTTTTTTTTTCAATCTTTCATTGTTGTTATTAAAAATGTTTTTAAAAAGAAAAAAAAAATTTATCTAATGCATATTAATATTATTGAGTGACTATTGAGGCTTGTTGGAAAATCGATTAGAGGATGTGTTTGAAAAGAAAGAAAAAGAAAGGAAAATAAAAAAAAAGGTGCGCTTGGACTCAAACAAAATAAATGGTAAAAGAAAGAAATAAAAAAAAAAGAGTTAATTTTGATGTTTGTGCTTGGAGTAAAAAAAAAAACGGCAATGTGGACTCTTGGTCACGGTGAGAGAGACTTTTGGCGGCCTTTTTTTTCCTCTTTAACTTTTTTTATTATCTTTTCTTTCTGCCGTACATACTGTTGTAGATTGATCGTTGTCCAATCAAGCCCAGTGGTGGTGCTGTCTTAAAACCCTTTTTCATTCAATAATAATTCACAAAAAAAGAAGCAAAATAATAATAGCTGATTGTAAATAAAAGTTTAAAAAAGTAATAACATAGTTAAAACGGTATAGAGTAAAAAAGTTATTTAAAAACAATAAAATAAAAACATTACTAACAACAGCTTCTAACATTTCCTTTGCTAACCGCAATTTCCAAATCCAAATATTCTGGGTACAGGAATTGGTTTCTTGCCAGGCTCGCTTGCCTGACTATCGGCCGAGTGTACCATCAACTGAGCTGCTACCAGATCCAGAGTTTTCAAAAGAACGTGAAGAATTAAGATGGGTACCGGCAATGTCATTGGATGGACCACTTCTTATGTATCTGAGGGCGGCCCGGTCAATGGCTGCATTTGCTGGTATGTGTGACGGTGCATCACCAGATGATGGTTGTGCAGCAGCATCAAGAGACGATACAACAATCAACGCACTTGATATACTTCACGATTCTGGATATGATTCTGGTAGGGCATTACAAGCCCTTGTCAAATGTCCAGTACCTAAAGGAATCGATAAAAAATGGCCAGAAGAAGACACTGTTAGTTTTTATTATTTTTGTCAATAATAATTAATTATTTTTAATACTAATTGTATTTTATTTTATTCAACAGAAACGCTTTATCAAGGGTTTACGTTCATTTGGAAAAAATTTTTGGCGCATTAAAAAAGAATTATTACCTCATAAAGATACACCTGAACTTGTTGAATTTTATTATTTGTGGAAAAAAACACCTGCAGCAAATATTAGTCGACCACCAAGACGTCGACGACCAGGCTCATTACGACGTATACGTAATACAAGAAATTCAAGATCAGGTACACCAAAAGAAGAGCCATCAACACCAAAAGAAACATCATCCACAAATAATACACCAGTCAAAGAAACATCAACATCAGAGCCTGAAACACCAACTGCTGTTGCTGGTAGTGGTAGTGATAATAGTACTGGTGGTGGTACAACTGGTAACGGTACCAGTGGAAATACTGGATCAGTATCAAACAATACAAATACAACAAATAATAATAATAATAACAGCAACAATAACAATAATAATAGTAACAATAGTAATAATAGCAATAGTAATAATAACAATAATAGTAGTAGTACAAGCAATCCAGGCAGTGGTGGAGGCGGTGGAGGAGGTGGTGAAGCAAGTTCAGTAACCGAAGACGATAATTCAGAAGAAGATAGTGATTCAAGAGATACAAATACAAATAATTCAGCATTTGAAAGATCTTGTCAGCATTGTTTTTCAACTTCATCAAAAGATTATCAAGTTGCTGGTAAAGATAGATTATTATTGTGTTCAGAATGTCGTACTCATTTAAAAAAAACTGGAGAATTACCACCAGCAGCACCATATCTATTTCGACCAGTGCCTGCAGAATCGCCGGAGAGTCCCGGTAGAATGCGAACACGTAATAAAGCTAAAGAAACACCAAGACCATCAAGACCACGTAGAACAGGTGGTACTGATACACCAGATCAAGATAAACAACAACAAATGCAACAAAATCAACAAACTCCTGATAAAAAGAAAAAAGGTAATAACGCCAAAGTGGAGACTCCTAAAAAGGGCCAAAAGAGGCCCCAGGCCGATGATAATGAGGAGGATAAGGATACACAAAAACGTAAACGTCCTGATAGTCCAGCTGAATCATTAACTACTGATTCAAATTCACTTATGGATGAACCAGAACGTGATACTGAAATTGATACAAATATAAATAGTACGTTACAACAAGTACCACCAATTGTTGATGAAAATGCTGCCTTATCACCACCAACTTCTATACAATCATTATCAACTATGACAACGACGATATCAACACCATTAATAACTTCGTTATCTGCATCATCATCGTCAACAACAACTGCTGCTACTGCTGCTGTTGTTGCTATTACTACTGCAGCCACGTCAGCAACTACAGTTTCATCCACAGAAATGACAGCAATAATGACAACGTCGTCAGCACTAGCAACAATACCACCATCAACAACAACAGCAGTATCAACAACAAATACACTGACAGCGGCAGTGACATCAGTTGCAGCAATAACAACACCAATAATGACAACAACATCACCGTCGTTGTTGACGTCGTCGTCGTCATCATCTTTATTAACTACATCATCAATACTGCCATTGTCAACAGCACCAATAACTACTATTGCATCAATACCAACTACGGTAACAACAACAAGCATTATTGCAACATCTATAAAAGAAGAAATTCCTGAATTACCACCGGCTTCAACACCCAATCATATTCATCTTCTTCCATCTTCGTTGACAACGACAACATCTGTTGCAAGTTTAAATGCACCAATAACTGTTCCAACAACTGTTCAACAATCAATATCAATTGCTGTACCAATATCATCAACACCAAGTATGCCACTTATATCAGATATACTTATAATGCCAGCTATACCTGGAATACCTATGCTATCAGATCTTCATTCAATTGATAATAAAAAATCAACAATAATCGATGAAAATATAGAAATAAAAACTGAAATTGAAGATACAAACTTACAAAGTAATGTGAATAATATTAAACCAATACAATTAAAAACAGAACCATTAAGTGGTCCACATGATACAGAAATGTCACCAATTAATAATAATGAAGATACAAAAGAATCAATAACAGATGTACCACAACATTTACAGAATCTCAATTCATCATCTCAATCAATGCTTATTAATGATTTGAGTCAAAATACGTCACGTATACTATCACAACCGATGACTAATCCAATTTTAATGATACCACAAAGTATACCACATTTACAAATTGGATCACAATTACCAGCTCATATAACATCATCACACGCTCAAGGTTTATTAAATTTACAATCATCTTATGGTTCAAATATACCTCCAACACAAACAGTACCACAAAATTTATCTCAAAGTATTCAAATGACACAAAATATCAGTCAGACTCCACCAAGTAATTTACCACCACCAAGAGATATATTACCACCTCCAAATTTAACTAATCATCATTTACATCATCATCACCATCATCATCATCAAAATCAAATTGATCATATTTCACAATCAATTCCTCAAAATATGGCAATTCCACCTCCATTAAATCTAAATATTCCTCAAAATTTATCACAAATACCACAAATGCCACAAATACCATCCTCATCACCACAGCCATTAGGATTAAGTATTGTGCCACAACAACAACAGCAACAACAACAAGATAATAATAGCAATAATAGCATAAGAATGCCTGAGAGAATTCCAACAGATGATCGTTTGAGACAACATAATCAAGAACAACAAATGCAACAACAACAACAACAACAACGAATATCAGACAATAGAATGATGGAACCACAAGAAAGATTAGAAATGATACCAACAGAATCACCAAATCATTTTCAACCAATTCAACCACCACCGCCATTGCCTCCACCACCTTTGCAATTACCATCGTCAATGTTGCAAAGTGGAATTAATGAAAAACCTCAAGCAATATATAATCTTTCAGTAACACCACCAATGGAACCACAAAATTTAAAAATAAAACAAGAAATTATATTACCAGAACCTGATCCACTTCAAAGTTTAAAAGAAGTTAAAGTACCTGGATTTCAAGGTGGCTTTCCTGGCCCAAGTTTGGATAATATTAAAAAAGATCCAGATGCAGGAAAACCACCAACGCCATCAAAACATTCTCATTCACATTTACACTCACATTCACATACGAGTCAACAATCAACAGGATCAGCTCCACAACAGCCACCGACATCCTCTTCGTCGTCTTCGTCATCGTCTTCTTCTCAATTACTTAGTGCGCCACTTCAACCACTAAATCAGCCATCACAAAATCAACCACCATCGATACAATCAGTTGCAGCATCACCAACATCATTGCCACCACCTCCAACGTCAATTCCTCAGCCAGTGATGCATCCAAGTCAACAACCAAGTCCTCATATGGCAACACATCCTTTTCATCCTCATCATTCATTGATGCATCATCCACTATTTGCTGCAATGCATTCGTATCATCCTCATCCTTATTCTGGTTATCCAGCAGTGCCTGGATATCCAGGTTTTCCACCATATCCTTATGGTCCAGTGCCTCATGCTATACCACCACCGAGTCCACAAAGATCTGAAGCAACGACTATGATGACTGCTCATCACTCAAGTACAAGTTCATCAAGTGTTACAACACGTGAAGAGGGTGATAATCATATTGCAACACATCATCATTCGTCGTCAATGCATCAAGCAACGACACTTCAGCATCATGATAAACATATGAGTATATCATCACACTCGTCACACAGTCATTCCTCATCACATTCATCATCACACAATAGTCAACGAAAACAGCCATCAATGGTATCTGCTTGTTTAACATCGTCGGCTAGTGTTCATCATCATCATCGACCACCTCAACAATCTCATCACCAGCAACAACAGCAACAACCGCCATCATCTTCTTCTTCGTCATCGCAACCACAAATGAATAATCAAATAACTCAACAGTCACAATCACAACAACAACAACAACAGCAGCAGCAGCAGCAACAGCAACAGCAACAACAACAACAACAACAGCAGCAGCAGCAACAACAGCATCAACAACAACAACAGCAGCAACATCAACAGCAACAGCAACAAGCTCAACAACAACAAGCACAGCAGCAGCAGCAACAACAACAAATTCATCATCATCCACATCATCACCATCATCATCAACAACCACAGCATCAGCAGTTGCCGCCACATCCACAACAACAACATCAACCACCACCTCTTCCAATTGAGCCAAAAATTGAGCAAGAAATGATTGAACCTGAACCTGAAGAACCACCTAGCCCACGTGGACCTTCACCTGAACCACGTATTGAAGATTCTGAATGTCATAGATCACAATCAGCAATATTCCTTCGTCATTGGAATAGAGGTGAAAATAATTCATGTACAAGAACAGATTTAATGTTTAAACCTGTACCAGATTCAAAATTAGCAAGAAAACGTGAAGAAAGAACACGCAAACAAGCTGAAAGAGATAGAGAAGAAAGAGATCGTGCTGTACAACAACAAGCAAGAAAAATGACAACACCTGAAAAACAACCAGAAGTATGTAAACCACCAAGTCGTGGTCCAATGGAACCAGTTGTATCACCATATGACAGATATGCAGCAAGACCAGCATATGCTGATACACCAGCACTTCGACAATTATCTGAATATGCAAGACCACATGCTGCATTTTCACCAGCTCGACATCCAGCACCACCTGATCCAATGTTACCAATGCATTATATGTATGGACCTGGTGCTAGAGAAAGACTTGAAATGGAAAGAGAACATATGGAAAGAGAAAAGCGAGAACGTGAAATACGAGAATTACGTGAGAGAGAATTAAATGATAGGCTGAAAGAAGAATTACTAAAGGGTGCACCAAGATCAATGCCTGGTCCAGTTGATCCACATTGGCTTGAAGTACATAGACGTTATGCAGCTGGTTTAGCACCTGGACCATCGGGACCACCTCAAGGGCTTCATCAATTTGGTCTTTATGGAGCGGGACCAGGACCAAGTCCACTTGATCGTGAACGTCTAGAAAGATTAGGTAAAATTAATTGATTTAAAATTTTTTTTGTATTATCAATTTATATTTATTTTTATTATTATTTATTAATTATTCTTTTTAATTTAAAATTGATGTAATACAAGTGTGCATGCATGAGTAAGTAAGCTCAGTTTAATTGATAGATTGATTGACAATGTGATGAGATATGAATAAAGGGGAAAATTTAGCGAATGAATGGGATAATGTATGACAGAAGGGGGTTTAAATAAATGAATGTGATAATTGATGATTATGATGATGATGATAGTAAATGAATGGTACTTGATGTGCGTGGTTTAGGAATACCTACTGGAGTCGGCGGGGTGCCATCGTTGGCAGGGGGTGGGGCCGGGTCCGGCCATCCTGTCCCGGGACATCATCATAGTCATGGTCAGCTTGACGAGCGACTGGCTCTAGCTGCTGACCCAATGATCCGGCTTCAGATGGCTGGCATATCGCCCGAGTATCATGCTCACACTCACGCGCATACGCACGCGCATACCCACTTGCACCTACATCCGGGACAACAACAGGCCCAACAACAGGCACAGCAGCAGCAGGAGGCAGCTGCCGCTGCCGCTGGATTCCCCCTGCCTGGTATGTCTCCTTCCCAAAAAAGAAAAAAAAAAGGAAAATAAAAAATAAACTCTAATTAATTTTATTTTTCTTTATTTTTCTTTTTTATTGTTTTAATTATTTATATTTATTTTTTATTTATTCAATTTTCCTTGGCTTTTTAAATTTAAAATTAAAAAAAAAAAGCGTATGCGTCAAGAGTTGTGAACGAGTTTAAAAATTTTTTATATAAATATCTTTGAGAGATTCTCATCTATATTTATATTATATAATTAACATTTTAATAGTAGTTTTGATGAATGAATATTTTATGTATGATATAGAATAATTTTGTATGAATGTGTGAATGATTCTTGTGGTACCAAATGAGAAAGCACATTTTTGAGCTATAACACAATCGTTATTTTATCTAACAAACAAAACACACAATTAAATATTATATACTTCTAATAATAATGATAGATTATGATGTCAAGGGATCCTGGTATGGGACTACATCCAGCTGAATTACTTGGAAGGCCTTATGCGGATATGGCAGCTCATCATGAACAGCTGCAACGTCATTTAATGATGGAACGAGAAAGATATCCTCAGCATGCATCTCTAGTTGCTCATCATGAAGAGTACCTTAGGTTTGTGACCCAACAACAACAGCAACAACATAACAATGAGAAGAATATGTTTTTGTGAGTTTATATCTCATAAAAAGAAAAACAAAAAACAAATAAATCAATAAATTATTTGATCGATTCAATAGTTATAAAAAACAATAATAACTCAATATAAGTTTTCAATATTTTTGTGTAATTTTTTTATTACAGGCAACAACGAGAGCGTGAGTTGAAGGTTCGTGTTCTTGAAGAGGCAGCACGTGGACCACGTCAATAAATCATATAAGTTTTAAATTAATAAAAAAAAATAAATATATATATATATATTAAAATGAAGGGAATATGGATTATTTCGATAGTTTGAACTGAAAAAAAATATGTTTTCCTATCGATTATTTACGCACCGTACGTCGTTTTTATTAATCAAAGATACGAAGCAATTGATAATTAAAAGAAATTACTTTCGTACTATGTAATAATGTCCAATGTAAATACGACAAAAAAAAAAGGACTGCGTTTATGATGACTATTTAAACGCGAAAAAATAACTAAATAACTGAAAAGGTCAAGAGAACTTATTGAGATTTTAAAGCTTAATTATTTCTTCGTATTTTAGTACTACGAATTTTATTAATTATTGTAAATTCCATTCTTCAATTTATTTATCGTAAAAAATATTAATTTTTTTTTTTTACTTTTTTTTTTATAATGGTGTAAGTGTGATTTATTTTTTTTTTAAATTTTTTTTTCCACTAGATTGGGGTATTTTCTCTCGTTGAATTGTTTTAATTAATTAATTTTTTTTTTTGTTTTTTTTTTATTCAAAATAACAAAAGTAATATAATAATTGTATAAAAAAATATCAACGAGAACCTCTTTATAATCATGCAAAAAACTTAGGCAATTTTTAAAAATATAAATTTGTTTTTTTGTATTTCTCATTTAACTTTGTTCCTTTTTTTTACTATAAATGACCAAAGTTAACTTTTCTAGAGAAATGTTAATCGCCTTGATAAATGCGAAAAATAATATCAATTCTTTTTTTTTTTTTAATTTTATGTGACCATTGATAATGGTGATAATATTGTAAATTATATAAGGTTTTAAACAAAAAGACAACAAACAGAAACAGATGAAATAAATAAATAAATAAATGAATAAACATTATATATATAGTATTTCATGCAAATTGTGAAAGAAAAAAAGCAAAAAGAAAATAATCAAATGGTTTTTTTAAAAGTAAATTTTCTAAATAGTTTAATGAAAAGAGGAAGTAACATTTTTTAAAATTTTTTTAATTATCCGAATGTTAGTGTGGTATTTTTGAATAAGAAAAACTGTGAGACTAATCAACTTGCCAGATGTGTGAGAATTTGTTTTCCATATTTTTCAATGTTGTTGTTTTTTTTTGTGTTTTTTATAATTTTTTTTTATAATGAGTTTTGCAGTAGAGCAAGTCAGGCGGCTGTGTTTTTATTAGGGTAATGTAAAACCCAGAAGTGGCCAAAGAGTGCCTCTCGTTGATGTCCCGCTGGTGTGAACGTAATACAGTGGGGGTAATGTTGTACTTGGATCATCCACTTGTTTTGAGACTCTATGATGTATTTTAATAAGAAAAATACAAACTACAAAGTAATTCTTTGTTTAAATCATTCATTCAAGTGGCTGATCTGAACTCGGTAACAACCTCTTCTTAACTAATAACATACAAAAGAGATTGTACAAATAACAAACAAATAATTATAAATTAAGTAATTAATTATTATTATTAACAAATAAAAAAAAAAACAAAATAGAAAAAAAAAAGAAAAAGTGATTTTTTAAAAATAATGGCTGGTCGCCAGAGATATCAGGCAAATGCTCGTGAACGAGATCGAACTCACAGGTACAAGTATTGTAAAAAAAAAAATTGAAAAAAGCCTTTGCTTTATTTATGTATACCTTATACTGTTATTATAATTTCTTTTTTTTTTATTTTTTTATTTTCACCTTGAAATATTTAATAAATTAATATTCAGGGATAAAACTCAAGAAACAAAAAAATCCTCAATCTTCAGTGTAAATATGGCATTCAGTGCATTGAGAATGCTGATACCAACTGAACCAGCTGATAGAAAATTATCAAAAATTGAAATACTACGTCTTGCAAGTAGTTATATCAGTCATTTAGATGCTGTATTAATTGTTGGACCAATTGATAATCCTTGTATAAAATTCAAAGAGATATATTGGAAGAAGGAGGACACATTTTTAAACAACTCTATGAGACCAAAAGTCTGTACATTTTGTTTAGCCATGCACAAAAAACATGTGAGTATATTTAACTATATGATTTATTGTTTGTTTAAATAAAAATAATAATTTAATAAATTTTTGTTTTTTAATTTTTAACAGAGTGTTACAACAGGATTGATAGAAGATTATAATCAAGAGTATTAAACAATCAGTCCCCATGAATAGTAACATTTTAAAAATTTATATTTAAAATAATAATCAATACTTAAAGTGAAGAATAAGAAAAAAAAATATTTTATTTATGTAAATACAAGTTAATAATTGAATTTATAAATTAATATGAATGAGTGCTGTGTGAGGAAATAGATAAATGATATATAAACAATTTTGAATATTTAGTTACAGTTAAGTAAAAAATATTTAAAAAAAAATATGCATATGTATATATTTTGAATCAATAAAACTGCCAATTGAAAATACAAAATATATATAGTTTTTCATAATGCAGATGATGTTTATAAGAAAAAAAAAAAACAATATAAACAAAATAATTTTTTATCAGTGCAATAACAGCAGCTAGATTTTTTTTTTTTTTTAAAAACCGTTTTTGTTTATCGTTATTCATTTGATGATAAAATTATGATTATTAATAATAAATAGAATAAAGAAAAACAAAATATTTTAAAAATAATAATCAGCAGTCATTTGGAAATAAAACTATACAATCAATTTTGTTTTATTTTCGTTGACATCGTTTATCTTTGTTCTCGGTTAATTTTAATTAAATAGTTTGTGTTTAATTTTTATGTTATTTATATTTATTTTATCTATCAAATTATAATATTTTTTTCAAATATATATTAATAGTTAATTATTAAAATAAAATACATATTGTTTCTAAAGAAAATTTATAAGGTAAGTTAATATGCTCTAATAGATTTTTTCTTAAACAAACGTACATTTTTTCAACGAATAATAATAATAATAAATTTTATTGCTAAAAATTATAAATAAAATATTGAAACCCTTTTATTATACATAAAAATAATATCATTGTTAAAAATAAATTATCGATTTTAACTAATTTCTGAATTTTTATGATACACTAAAAATTTACGCGCCTTGACCAAAAAAACTCGCCATTTTGTAATAAATTGCGCGTGCGCTTATTGTTTATTTTTTTATGCAAAAATATATATACATGATTACATGCCCTCTTTTATTTGTGTATGTATACGATTGTAGGCCGATTAATACATATGTGATAGTGAGTCCTGGCTGGTGCTTGCTAAGAGGGCTGTGAGTGACTAAAAGATTCGACTTCAGTAATTTTATTTTACAAATTACTGGAATAAAAATTACAAGACATCAGGTACAAATAAATATTTAAATAACATTAAATTACAAAAATAATTAATAACATAATAAATCATCAAAACAGTCAACTATTATATTAAAGTAAATAATTAAAAAAATTTCATAAACACACCCTCAACCTTCATCATCATCTGTTGTGTACTTTCTAGTTGATATAAATCATAATATTTCAATAATAAAAAAATATGTATATTAAAAGTTGACACATAAAATTAATAATAAAAAATTCATTAATTCAGGATAAATCCCCGAAGGCGAATCAACACAAGCCAAGGATTTAAAATCATCAAATAAAACAAATTATAAAAAAGTGGGTGATAATAATTGTGCATTGTGAGTGTGTGTGTTTGTGTCTTCCTGTGGATATCCTTAATTGTTTAATGAAAAAAAAATTAAATAAATAAACGAGAGAAGAAACAACATTGAATTGGAGCTGAAATATAATTTGTCATCAAATAAAAGTCCGTGCAGGACTTTAACATGGTGTGTATTAAAATATCGACAAGTTACGTTTTTTAATGTGTATTCAAGTAGAATATAATAATCATATATGTATATAAAATTTTAGCTATATACCTGTAGCCAATATATATGTACATATTTGTATGTATACATAGGTATATTACGCGATAACCAAGCCCTCAACATTTCAGCTGTCAAAAACAGTTAACCTTGACTGACTTGATTTTATATTTATTCCATTTTTTTCTCCTTTAATTTATCATGAAAATAATAAGTAAATAATTATATCATTTAATTTCTTTATATTTTTTTTGAGTATTTTTTTTTTCTTTTTTTTAAAACAAAATAAACACAATTTTCTTTTGAGTAAATATTTCTTACAAATCATCATAGAAAGAAAGATAAAAAAAAAAAAAAAATACTTGGTGGGGTGAAAGAGATTGAGCAAGAGTATTTTTGTTTTTGTTTTGTTTTGGTTTTTTTTTTTTCTTTTCTCTCTTTCTTAAATGTGTCATCTTGTTTTGATAAAATAATGTAGTTTTTTTTCTTCTTGAACTCTGGCATTGAATCTATTTAATGTAGTTGAAATTTATAATTGATGAAATATTAAATTAATATTATAATTTTATTTCTTCTTTTGATTGAAAAATAAAATATAGAGCTCAGCATCAACTGGTGGTACTGAGGGTTCAAGTCCTGCCTCGAGCCCAGCATCAGCAGCTAGTCAAGCAATGGCAGCACCAAAGTATGGTACACTTGTACCAAATCGTATATTTGTAGGTGGAATATCAGCGAGCACAAGTGAAGCTGAATTAGCACAATTATTTTCAACTTATGGAAATGTTAAAGCAACTAAAATAATACTTGATCGTGCTGGTGTATCAAAAGGATATGGTTTTGTTACATTTGAGACTGAAGAAGAAGCCAAAAGATTACAACAAGAGGTTATTTATTATTTATTATTAATTAAATTTAAAAATACAACAACAATAACATTTTATTTAATTTATCTATATATTTACAGTCGGAATGTATTGTGTTGAGAGAACGTAAGCTCAATATTGCACCAGCAATTAAAAAACAACCATTCAATCGTTCATTTGATGGAGGTGCTGGTTCACCTCCTGCAGTGCCAACAAATCCATATTACTATACAAATGGTAAATATTTTTAATTAACAATTTAAACATTGATAACGATAATTGTTAAACTATATTTTTAAATTTAGGAATGAGTTTACCCTATCAAAATGGTTTGACTTTTTACAATGCTGGTGGACCAACACCAGGTACAACTTTGGCACCACCTGCTGATCCTGCAGCTCTTTATCAAGCTGCTGGAGTATTTGGTAAATATCATTAAATCCAAAATCATTATGAACAATATAAACAATTACTATTATTTTTTAAATGCATATTTTTATATTACATAGGACCTCAAAGTGCTTCAGCTCATCAAACGTATGCACCAATGATGTATCCTTGTCCAGCACCATCATTATACATGCCACAACAGTACCAGTATTCACCAATGCCGGTAAGTTTTTTAAATAAATATTATAAAAAATATATATTAAAACTGTAAATATCCATTTTAAAAAAGCACAACCAACCTAATAATTTACATTTTTTTATCAAATTGATTCACATTTTTTTATGTTTTATTAACAAACAATTGTTGTTGATAGTTTTTTTTTTTTTGTATCATCTCACTTGTTACATAACAAATATTTTTTTTTGTTAAAAATCATGGATTAAATTTTTTTTATTTTATTTCGTTGGAGATATATAATATACTTATAAATAAAAAAAAATTATAAATTAATTTGGACAGACAAACGGTCTAATGGGAGAGGCAATGCCGCCAGCATTTCTTCCAAATCCACAGCAAATGCCTACTTACGTACTGCTCGACGCAATACAGTATTGAGGTTTAAAGGTACCAAAAAAAAAAAAAAAAAGAAACAAAAATAATTAATCATCTATTAAAGATGAAAAACAAAAAAAATATTGTCAAGCATGATTGCACGTTTGTTGGCCGTCACACCCTTCACAAGCATGATAAAATAATTAATTTTTATTTTGCCTAAAAAAAATAACGATAAACTTTTAACGACTAAATATAATTATTTTAATTTGCTTTAGATGTAAAAAAAAAAAAAAAAGAAGAAGATTCAATATATGTTATTACTATTGACAGGAAAATTATTATGATGATGTTAATCAATTTATTTATTTATTTTCGAAACAGTATGACACGTACTACGCGGGTGCCGCAGGTCAGCCACAATATTTATATTCACCTGGCAATGGAACGAGTAATTGTAATCCAAATAGTACAACAACAACGAATTGTACAGATGCAACAAGTCCACTGTCAACTCATCATTATTTTACAACGCCTGGACTTCCAACGGCAACAGCCGGTCATCATAATCATCATCAATCAAATGTGCCAAGTGGTGGAGGAGTATCATCATCATCGACATCATCATCATCATCACCACAAGTTGATCAATTGTATTATAATTTTTCTTCAATTGGACAACATCAACAAGCAGCATCACAACAATCATCACTTATCACTGATCATCATCAGCCATTATTTCTTTATACAAATGATTGTCAACCAAATACAGAACAAAAAAATCAAGAGGTAAGATAAATTATATTATAATTATTATTCAAGATGAATATTTTTTTTGTTGAATATATATATGACGGCATATCAAACGCTCAAATACTTGGATAATCAATCGAATTTTTTTGAATCAATAAATGATCAATCATCACCATTGAGTGATAGAAATAATATTAAATTACTCAAATCAATGATAATATTGAATATTAGATATTAATTATTAATTACACAGGAAACGTGCTCAACGTCAAGTCATTCACAATCAGACCAGACTGGTCATCAACAACAACAACAACAATATCTAATAACACAATCGACCGGCAACGAGACAACTCATAATACAACGACTCAATCAACATCAATAACAACAACAACACCAGCAACAACAACAACAACAACAACGACAGCATTGCCGGCATTAATGCCACTAAAATATCAAAATCCATACACAAATTATCCACATCCCATGAACATACAATCATCACAACCACAATATTGCTATGCTGATATTGAAGATTCAAATCCAATTCAAATTCTCTATCATCCAGTTTACATACAAAATAATAGTAATACTGGTAGTCCAAGTCTCTTACCAACACCCACAAATCCTTATGATATACAAAGACTTCAAAGTTATCATCAAAATACATCACCAAAGTTACTTCCATATCCAAATTCACATATTCAAAATGGCTATGCCATATTTACACCACCTCCACCGTCATTACCACAAATGCATCATTCACAAACTCAATATAATAAATATCAAACTCCAAAATCCCATCATCATTCCAATAAAAATCATTCACCAAATAATAATACTAATAATCGTAAATCAATATTAAACAATACATCATCGTGTTTTTTAACACCACATAGATCGGGTGGTTCACATTCAACAACAAATAAACAATCAAATCATGAGCATAATAATAATGCACGTAAAAATTTAAATTCTGATTTTTCAAATCGTAAAAATCATAATTTAAATACAAAATTAACAGCTAAAGATAATAATAAAGTTAATTATAATAATGATTGTAAACTAACAAGTCCACCACCAGCACCATATTCACCAATGATACATCCACTTCCAAATTATTTCCCAACAAATATACAGGTACAATATCAAAATGGTCAATCACGTTATCATGGAATGGCTAATCAACAAACAAGAAAATATACATCAGTACCAGTTGATAGTCAAATGTATTTATCATCACGTAAACAAGTTGATAAATATGGTAATACAATGAGCAATCAGGGTCTTGTTATACGTTCAAATAAACAAAAAACTAATGGATTAATGCAGTCAACACAAAAAAATAACACTGATGATGATAATGGAGTTAGTGGAGGTGGTGGTGGTGGTGGTTCTAGTAATCCATCACAATCTGCTATGACAAGAATGCCATTAACACCACCAGGTACACCTAGAAATTTACAAGATAATCAGATCAATGTTAATTGTCATCAACTACAAGCCCTTACATTGTAAGTATTTTTCATTTTTTTCCTCTTTTTTTTTTTTGTTTCTAAGAAAAATCGTTGTTATTGTTATTAATATATAAATATATTATATATTATATATATATTATTTATTTTTCTCTCAATATTTGAAGAATTTATTAATCAACAAATTAAATATCATTTTAATAATATTTAAAGATAATAAAATATAATTTTAAATTAAATAAGTCTTTAAATATCATTGAAATATTTATTATTGATAATAAATAATATAAATACTTTATGATGAGAAAAATAATAAAATCGTTATACTATACAGATAATATATGATCTATATATATACAAATAATTATTTAAATAATAATATTTAATAATATTTATCTATATATATTTAATTGTAATAATGGTATAAGAAAAAAAAAAAAAAATTGTTGAAATGTTTAAGAATGCACGAAATGAAAGACAAGAAAAAAAAAAAAATTCCTGATTATTTAAGTAAATAAAATTTAAAAAATTTAGTTGTCGTTATAAACAAAATAAGAATGAAAAATAAAAAAATAAAAAGACAGATTAGAAGGCTAGCTATCACTAGTTAACAAATATGCACTGCAATTTCGCTAGGCTCGGTATAAAGTGACGGTTTAAAATTAAGATCATACAAAATAAATAATAAATATAATACGAATAATAAGTGACGAGCAATGCTAGAAGTAGTCTTGAAAATTAATAATCAAGTTATTAATTATTAAAATAAAAACATAAAACACGGAATGATACAAGCAACATCGCTATTGATTGGAAATATTATTGATCATACAAAGTCAATAAGTCAAAATAAATAATAATATAAAATAACGAGTGAACTGTCAAATGTGTTCAAAGACATAATTAGAAAAAAAAAAAAAAATTAAAATAATAATAACAAATGAATCGAGGTGTACTGTTTTCAGTTATCCAAGATCAAAAGTTTTAATATTCTTGGTAGTTATATCATTTGTGAAAAAAAAATACAAAAACGAAAAAAAAAAAAAAAAAAATGTTGCTCAAGGCACTGCCAACCAGTCTAATTATTTTCAAACTTTTTTTATTATTATTTTCATTTTTATTATTTTTTTTATGCATTCAGTTGAGCCTTTTATTTCCGTCCTTAGAAAAGTGTGACAAAAACACCTGTCACTTGATGTACTTAATTTAATCCTTAAGTAAAAAAAAAATTATTATTCATTGATATTATTGTTAGTTAATTTTGTCTTATGTTTTGTATATTTGTGAAATTTATTATTTATATTTATTCGTATTAATATTTGTTGAAAAAAAAATAACCAAAAGGATCCGAGCAACTTTATTGTCTAAAACAAAACATTGACAGATAAAAAAAATATTAAATTAAAAAATGATAAAGAACGAAAAGCGATAATGAATAATGATAAAAAAAAAATTCAAAAAGTGTCGGCTGTGAGCTTCCAAGCAAATAACAATAATTAAATTATTATAATAACTATATTAATGTGACAAAAAAAAAAGAAAAAATAAAAAAAAAAAAGAAAAAAAACAGTTTTTGAAAAACCCGTTGACGGAGGAATGATAATAATTGTTATAATATAAATTGAATGTATTAATTTTTATTTTTTTTTTTTTTTTTTTTTTTTTTGTTATTAAAAAACGTTGACGTAAAAAATTTATTATAATTAAAAAACATTGTTGTTCTTGATGCCTGTTGAGAGGTATTATGATGTCCATCTATAAATTGGAGAAAAAAAAAAAAAACAAATTGTTAAAAGGCCTAGATAGGATGCGACATGAAAATTAAGAAAAAAAAAAAAAAGTTATCACTAAAAGAATGAAAAAAAATATATAATATATGATAAGAGTGCCTTCAACTCGTTTTTCATTTCATCGTTGTATCGTTGAGCATTTGTTTGTTAAGTTTATCAAAGCCTCAAAAGGGACAAATAATAAAATTGAAAAAAGCTAAAAAAAAATAAAATGTTAGATTTAATATACCGACGAAAAAAATTACAATGGATTCGAAATCTATATTGAAAATGAATTTAAAAATGTTATAAGTGTTGTTGCTTAATTTATTGATTGATTTATAAAACGTGGTTGAGTCAGAAAAGAAAATAAGCAAAACTATAAAAAATGAGTCGATATTAGATATTAATAGCTCATCTCAGCACCTCTTTAATGTATAATACACTAATGATAAATAATATATTCAGCAATATTCCGAAATTAATTCATAATTAAATTCAATATAC
>JAPYYR010001399.1:3831-34522 GCA_030523065.1 Aphidius colemani
ATTTACTAAATAATTAATTTATCTATCATATTGAATATTTAAAAAAATATTTCCACGTACACAATGTACAACTAGTCAACAACTTTTGACAAGTATTCAAGATGATTTGGGGTTAGATCACTACATAATAAGCAATAATAATAATAGTAAATTGTTTATTAAATATATACATAATTAATTGATTAGTTTTTATTTTCTATTTAAACATTATTATTTAATTTCATTTAGTTTAATTTGTTTATCAATTTTCAATTAAGGAATGATGATGATTTTGCTTTATTTTTTTTTGTTGGGTCAATCAATCAATCACATGAAAATTATCATTATTTATTGTAAATATTAATAATTAACATCACTAACAGAACAAACACTTTCAATTTTCCATTTTTGTGATATAAATTCATCAATATCAATAGTTTTTGCTGACATTTCAATACGTGATGCAAAATCAAATGTTCCTGGTGTTAATACAATTGCTTGTAATTCAATAATATGATATCCAAGTGGTTCAATATGACAATTTATTGCTGTATGACATGCATAACGAAAAAATGTTGATGCTTTTGGTGTATATAATTGTGATTTAATACTTGGCAAGTATGTTTGACTGTAAAAAAAAAATAAATTAGCATGAAAAATCAAATTAAAAAAAAAAAAATTTAAAGTACAAAAATTACCTGCTTGTTCCAATTGTATCAATCTTAACTTGAATTTTAATATTTGAATGATTTTGTATTGTCATTGTAACCGGCACAAGACAAATTTTTTTCTCCTCAAAGTTATTAATAATATTTTGTTGATGTTTTAGTGAAAATGTTATGATATTATTTGGTAATTTATTACAAATAACATTATTACTTTTAACAGCAACATCATCATCATCAGTATTAGGCACATTACGATCAGGCCCAAAAATAATAAGTCTTGTTGGATAATCACTTGGTTCAGTTAATACATCCTCTGGATGTTTATAAATTTGATTAATAACATTTAACTCAAAATGATGTTGTCCAATAGCTTCACGAATTAAACATTTACCCTCCATTATATTTGCTTTCCATCTAATAATTAATGTTATATTTAAATTTTCAAAATTTTCAATTGTTCCATTATCATTATCAACATTACTCAGTGATAGCAATTTTAATTTATCAATAAAATTAATATATGGAGTAACATCATCAGCATTATCATCATTATTATCAACAAATTTTATATTTGTTATTTCATTATTGATACTATTAACATGACGTCTATTTAATTTTAACAATAAATGATATATTTCTTGTGGTTGAATTTTATGAATTATTTTATCATCAATTTTATTACCAAATATCCAACAATTACTTTTTAATGATATATTTGTTAATGTTATTTCATTCATAAATGGATCATGTACTTGATTACTATTTTTAATTTTTAAAACAAGATTTAAAGTTGGCAAATTATTATTTGTTAATATGCTTTGACGTATTGATGCTTTAATATTTATTGAATCAAGCACACTTAATAACCATGAATGTCTATGTAATCTATATTTTGGTAAATTATTACTATCATTTTCATAATAAAATAATAAATCTAATTTATGATTACCTTTTTTATGTGGTGCCTTTATCCACATTGTTATATCAAGTGATTTATTTGGCTCTAAATAATCATTATTTATTAATATTTTATTAATATAATTTGATTTAATTTTACTATTATCTATGAAATTTTTATCAATACAAAATAAATCTATATTTTTCGATGATATTAGTAAATTTTTTAATGATGAATTTCCAATATTTTTAATTGTCATAATTATTTTTTGTATTTCACCACAAATCATATCTTGTGATAATTTTGTAAAATGTATTTTTAAAAATGGTGATTTATCAATGATATTTATATCTAATCTTTTGTCATTAATAGTCAATAATTTTTTTCCATTAACAATAATATTGCCATGTGAATTATCATTAAAATTTGTATCAATAGTATTTGTTAAATAATATGATATACCTAAAATTTTTAATTCACCAATACATTTTGGTACAACAGATAATACAATTTGCTGTTTACTCATTGATTTTAATAGTAATGTATCAATAATTGATGATTCAATAGTTGAATCGATATTATCAATTTCATTTGTAATTAATTCATCACTACAATCACTTTTAAAAGACCATATTAATTTAATTTTACCAATTAATAAATTAATACGTAATGGATTATATAGTTCAATTGAAAAATATATTGGTTCATCAACAATGCCAATTGGACCAACAGTATTATCACTTTTATTTGAATAAATAGCAACAGTTTGTTTGAATATCATTGGTGGTGTACCTTGTATTTCAGTGACAAGTATTTCTTCAAGTTTACACCATTTATTTTCATCATTAATATTATAATTATCATCATTAAATATTTCATCATCATCAATACTACCACAATGTATTTTAATATTATTATCATTATCAATAAGTGGTAATATTAATATTGGTAAATGATTGTTATCATTATCATTAGACATTTGTTTAATTAATAAATTTTGTATTTGTAAAAATTCACGTAAAAATGCTGTTTGTTGTATTGATGATTGTTTTGATAATGGATTTAATAATTTTTCAAATGATTCAACAGATTTGTTAATTTGTTTTAATGATGCTGCTTGTCGTCCAATTGTAAAATGTATATGATCTTCAGCTAATGACCAGCCTTTATCATGATAAACTTGATATGCCTGTTGATAACATCTTAATGAATGTTTTTTTTGTCCAGCTTTTGAATATCTGTGTCCAGCAAGAACACAATGAAATGCATATTTGTGTATCATTTTTGGAAATATATAACAGTATGATGCTTGTTCAAGTAATAATGCTGAACGTAAATCTGAATCTTCACTAGTCATTCTAATTAATTGTTTAGCAGCATCATTATACAAACTACGTCCTTTTAAACATTCAGAGCTTAATAGTGTTGCGCGTACAGCAAATTGTGACATTTTACATGTATTTAAATATGTTAATATAGCATCATCAAGATATTGAATTGTTTTACGATCATTTTCACCTTGCATAAATGCTGATAGACCGGCCATTTCTAATGCACCAGCATAATATAGCCATGCTTGATCAGCTTGAAAATCTCTTTTAGCTGAATGATATGCTTGATATGCCAGTGAATAATGACCAATCATAAAGCATAAATCACCAAATCTACGTAGCTGTAATTCAGATGAATCAATACTGTATATTACAGCATTGGATGGTGTTGAATTTGGTGCACCTGGTTTTGATGTACCAAACCAACGTTTTGTTGCTGTAAATAATGAACGTGATACACCTTTTTTATTTGATATTATTTCATTTAATAATAACAACTGTTTTTCAATATATGGAAGTAAACTTTTAATACAAAATTCATTTATTAATTGACGTATTTTTTCTAAATCTTGAGTTGATAATAATGCACCATGTGTTTGTAATTCATGAGCTGGTGTATCTGCCCATACATTGTCATTAATTTTATTAACAATTGTTATTTTTGTATCATTTATTTGTGCTTTTTGTTGTTGATCAATTGTAAAAATTTTATCAACTTGATTAACTGGTGATAGTGGGTGTAGTAATACTGGTACAGCTTCTTGGCCAATTTCAACATTTGGCACATCATTTAATTCAGATGTTAAGCTTATTTTATCTGGATCATTTGGTGATGATAAAATTGGATTTTGTGATGATACTGGTGTACCAGCTTGACTTGTTTTATCTGAATCAGATGTTGTTACACGATTTGGCATTGATGATACACAACCAGTATCAGCTGGTGTACGTGGACTACTATTTGTATCAGATAATGATGCTGCAAAATCATCTGTATTTTTAATTAAAAATTGACACCATGGATCTGGTAAATTAACATTACTGTTTGTATTATCAATTTTACGTGAATTCATTGATAATAAATAACAATTATTTTTATCATATATATTTTTCATATCTGTATATATTTTTTCAGCTTTTATTTTATCATCTTGTGATGAATCATATATTAATATATAATAACGCAATGCATTATTATTAAACCATTTTGGTAATTTTGTCGTTGATGTTTGTTGTGATAATTTTTGTGCAATTTGTTGTATTTTATCTAATGGATTATCATCAGATGTCGCAACGACAATCATACATGCGATAAAATGTTTTGTAAATTCATGATCTGATGGAAATTGTACATTTAAAAACATTTCACGCCATGATTCAAACCATGGCACAGATATTGGTATGTCAATTATGGTGTTTTGTATTTTAATATTTGTTGTACGATCACATTGTTCAATATTAACTGAATCATTTAATAATTTTCTTGCAATTGTTGGTTCTGGTGGTTGACTATTTATATCTTGTATTGACAAATGTAAATTTCTTATATTTACTATTGTACCTTGTGGATCTTTAATATGACCTTAAGAAAAAATAAAAAAAAAAATATTAATAATAAATATACTTGTGTTTGTTTATAAATAAATAAAAATAAATTATTTACCTTCTGAATTTAAGTTGGAAAACGGCTGTAAAAGTTCAATAAATGATAAATTATTTTTTTGACAAACATATTCTGCAGCTGGTGAACAAATTGCTCCAATTTTTGGTGAAAATGTGTTACTTATAAATTCACGAGGAGTTAATTTACACTGTGCCATTTTTAATTTACACACAAAAAATAAAATACTTTTAGCAATATAATTTAATTACTATTTAATCTATATTTAGTTAATTAATGGTCAAATGATAAACATCTCATTGAGATTGTGTAGATGTAGGTATATTGTATACACACATTACACACCCTCTTCACGAATATTAACTCCTGGACAATCAGCTGTTTGTCAAACAAAAAAATTAAAAAACAAACTTATTTGTTTTCAAGACTGTCAACTCAATGTTTTGTTGATTAATAATTTAGTACAGGTACCAACTGTCATTGTGCTCAGTCACCATTTTTGTTTATTTGTTTTTTTTTTTTTTTATGTCATCATGACGTTACTTCCGGCTGAGAAAAAAAAATGGTGACACTATTATTGACAATTGGCATAACTCTCTGTGTTTATTTACACTCAATAAATAATAATAAATAAATAATCTATTTAATATTATTATTTATGTGTAAATAGGCAAAATAAATTTCATTGGTTATTAAATACGAAATATTTTTCTTCAACACACCAATGAAAATTTACCACATGAGTTGATGATTACATTCCAATTTTATTAATAAAAAATAACTTTTGATTGCTTTTAATATCAACAGTGTATATTTTGTTTTAAATAACCAAACGTTGACTTTTTTAATGATGATAAAGAATTTCATTTCAACATATTTATTGAGTATACATTGTGATGATAAAAAATGTCACCAAGCAGTGGAAATGGATGTATTTTATTGCATAAAAAAAAATCATACATAAAAGCTAACAATGAAAAACAATCAAGTAAAACAATTAATAATAATTTATCTGGAATATTAATATTAATACTTTGTGGTATTATATTGGCATTTTCATTGTCATCATTATCAACATATTTAAAAATAAATGACAATATCTCATCAAATGACAATAATGGTAAGCTATTATTATTATAAAAAATTGTTTGTTGAATTATTAATGAATCTTTTATGTTTTAGATAAACAAGAAAAACCGAAATTTGCATTGTTACCAAAAGAAAATGATTTAACAATATTTGATGATAGTACAATTGGTCTTCCATTGGAAATAAATGATAACAATTATAATTTTGACAATAATGAAAGTGATGAAACAACAGTATCAGAAGCAATAACATCATTACAATTAGCCCTTGAAATGAAACATTGTGGTAAACAAAAAAAAGCCATTAAACTATTTCAACATGCTGTTGCATTAGCACCACAACATCCAGATGTATTGAATCATTATGGTGAGTTTTTAGAACATACACAAAATGATATAATACGTGCTAATGAATATTATGTACGTGCATTAACATATGAACCAAATCATGAAAGTGCTATGGTCAATAGACAAAGAACAGCAAGAGTTGTTGAAGAACTTGATAAACGTATGTTAAATAGAATTGATGAAAAACGTAATGCATTAACAGCAATACCAGATAATAATGCTGCCCTAAATCGTGCTAAAAAAGAGGCATATTTTCAACATATTTATCATACTGTTGGTATTGAAGGTAATACAATGAATCTTGCACAAACAAGATCAATTGTTGAAACACGTACTGCTGTTGCTGGTAAAAGTATTGATGAACATAATGAAATTATTGGTCTTGATGCTGCTTTGAAATACATTAATGCAACATTAGTCAATAGGTAAAGTCATTATAAATATCAGTAATATAAATAAGATTTAATTGATTTATTAATCATTATATTTGACTTTAAATTTTTAGAATTGGATCAATAACATTGAACGATATTATGGAAATTCATAGACGAGTTTTAGGACATGTTGATCCAATTGAAGGTGGACATTTAAGAAGAACACAAGTTTATGTTGGTGGTCATATTCCACCAGGACCAGGTGACATACATTTTCTCATGGAAGAATTTGCAAGTTGGTTAAACAGTGATAGAGCCATTAGAATGCATCCAGTAAGGTAATAAGAAATAAAATAAAAATATCATCTTCTTGATAATTGTTATTTATATTTTTTTAGATATGCTGCTTTGGCTCATTATAAACTTGTTCATATACATCCATTTTCTGATGGTAATGGACGCACATCCAGACTTTTGATGAATGCAATATTGATGCAAGCTGGTTATCCACCAGTTATTATTCACAAACAACATCGTCATAAGTATTATGAATACTTACAATTAGCAAATAGTGGTGATGTTAGACCATTCATTAGATTTATTGCTGAATGTACTGAACAAACATTGGATTTATTTCTTTGGGCAACAACTGAATTTTCAAAAGAAGTACCAGCTCTTAGTCAAAATTCAATTATCAAAGATCGTCATCATCGAACAATTGTTTTAGATATTGAGGGTAGTGGTGATTTTCTTGATGATTAAAATTTAAAACAAAACAAGTTCAGCTAAGAAGTAAAATTATTGATTCATTTGTTATGTACATATGATTAGTTAGAAGAATTTGTAAATATATTTACTAATAATTTATAAATTTAACTATGAATCTTCCTGTTTATAAAAATGCTAATAAAAGTTTTTTTTTTTAAAATAATTTATTCATTTACTTGCTGGTCGAGTTGACAATTATATTATTGTAAACTAGTTAGCACGATCCGGAATTACGCTGTTGTCTTGTAAATTTAACAGAGTTTTTTTTTGTGAATGCATCATAATAATAATATTATAAATAAAATTGATAAAAAAAATAATTAAAACACAATTAAATAAATAAATAAAGTCAATTTAATATTATATATATGTTTATTTCTATTAATTATTTATTATAAAACATTCAATAAACAATTAGACATCATTTTCAATTTTATTCATATAAAAGTTGAATAAATAGGGTAAAATCCAACTACATTTTCAAGCGAAAATTTGGACGGTCTTATGCGGAGCACATAACGAGTGAGTAGTAATTTGAAATACTCCTCGCTTATTCTGCGCGCCGTACGATGAGCCCGTATTTTTTTCAATTTCTGGCTTGTGCTAAACAGTGCTAAAAGCTGCCATATAGACAAAATAGCGTCAAAGGAATAGTATATATCCTTTGTTAATCAAATAAAATTACATTTTCTATTGATTAATAATATATTATATTAAAATTAAATATTTAGCATCAAATAAATATATATAAGTTATTATTTTATTGTTTTTAACAAATACTTTATTTATAAAATTCGATTTCTTTTTTATTATTTGTAAAAATAAATAACTAGATAACGCTCCAATATTATTATTGAATTATTGAATTCAATAAATTTAATAGCTAATTTTTTCTGTCACGTTACCTTAAAAATTTTATCATAATAATTTATTTTTTGATTAATTAATTAATTTATCTTTTTATTTCGATTGATATGATACAAGATTGTACACATTTTCTACGGTTGTTTTTTTGTTTTTGATAGAAAAAATAATTAGACACAATTAAATATATAAATAAAGTCAAATTAATATTGTATACATATGTTAATTTTTATTATTTATTAATTTTAAAACAGTAAACAAACAAATTGATATAATTTTTAATTTTATTCATATATAAGTTTATTGAAAACGATAAAATTCATCTATATTTTCTACGGGTGTTTTTTCTTTTTTGTTAAAAAAAAACATTAAAACCTAATTAAATAAATAAATAAAGTCAATTTAATATTATATATATGTTTATTTTTATTAATTATTTATTTTAAAACATTAAACAAACAATTAGACATCATTTTCAATTTTATTCATATAAAAGTTGAATAAACAGGGTAAAATCCGACTTCATTTTCAAGCGAAAATTTGGACGGTCTTATGCGGAGCGCATAACGAGTGAGTAGTAATTCAAATTACTACTCACTCTTCTGCGCTTCTGATACCAGCGGCCAAATTTCCTTCAATTTCTGGCTTGTGCTAAAGGCTGTGTTAAAGGCAAAAAAGCGTCAAAAAAATAGTATATGTCCTTTGGTAATAAATAAAATTACATTTCCTATTAATTAATAATATATTATATTAAAAATAAATATTTAGCATCAAATGAATATACATAAATTATTATTTTATTATTTTTAACAAATACTTATTTTTTTTTTTATTATTCGTAAGAATAAAAAACTAATCAATGCTCCAATATTATTGAACTTTATTTCATAAAAATCAAACCAGTAGTCTACGTAAATTGTGTTTCCAGGATCCAGCCATGTCTTTTTATTATACAGAAGATTACGTTGAATAAAAATACATCTGAAAATTAAGAATTGCATCAATTTTATCATAGAAAAAATAACTAAAAACTTTTTCTTTTTTCTTCTTTTTTATTCAATGTGTTTTAACTTTTTTATCGTATTTTTGTGATAATGATATGCTTGTTTACATCAAGATCATCAATGAATGTTGCAAAAAAAAAAAGAAAAAAAAAACTAACAATCATGTGCAGTATCGTCCAACAAATTTTACACAATTTTCTTTTTTTATATTCTCATTTGTCTTCTCGTAAAGGCCACTATTATTTATCAATTGTCGAGAAATGAGAAAGTAATAATTAACACAATTTAAAAAAAAAAAAGCATAAATGATAATCATTTTACAATATTTAGCCATTTTTTTAAAATTATTATTTTAGTATTCTCAAATTAATGGACACATTAAAACTACCAACTAAATTCTAAACAAAATAAAAAAAAAATAATAATAATCCCACTTGAACATTTCATATCACCTGTAATGTGTTACGTTATTTTTTTTTTAACTTTTCTCTTTATTCAGTCGTTATTTGGTGGTTTAAATAAATTGTTAATTCTTTTTGGATGTTGACTCGAGTAATATTTATCATTTTAAGAAATTCAGAACGAGTTAAATAAATGAATGTGAATTGTAAAATTAATTGATAATTAAAAAATAATAATATTTTAAGAATACTCAATAAATACGTGATACTCGTCTGAATACTTTGAGAAATATTTTTATATTTTATTTAATTTTTAATCTCGAAAACTATGTATATCAAGTTTTATATTTTTTGCTAAATTATATTTACTTTTTTTTTGTTTTTGAAATTATTTTGTTAATCATTTTACAAGTTTTTTTTTTTTTTGACAACATTTTATTACATGCATGGAATTTTTTGTTCAAAGATTTCGATTATTTTTTTTTCGTAATATCAGCAGAGAACGTCCGGCGTTTTATTTATTCAGAAAAATGTTGTGTTTATTTTTTAATGATTTCGCAAACATTTTTTTTATTAGAAAAAAAAATAAAAAGATAATTACTTCAAGCTAAATTCGAATTACACAGAGTTTTTTCTTTTATTTCTATATTTTCCAAGACAATTCATTAATTTTTAATTATTAAAAAATCTAATATTAATTAGTCTTATGTATGAAAGAGAAAAAAAAAAAAGCAATGAAATTAAAAAAATATACATGCTTTTATTTAAAATTATTTTTTATTTGTTCTCGATATGTAAAACTAAATTTTAATTAGAAAAAAAAAATGTCATGGACAAAATTATGAGAATTTAATTCATTGAGATTTTCCAAATTTAAAAATTAAAAAAAAATTTTGTAATTGATTCACATTTAATCGATTATCCACTCGATCAAATTGATCAATATTTCTTTTTTTTTTTTTGTGATATTATTTCGAATATTTTAAATGTTAAAGGAGTGTTTTTGTTTTTATTTTTCAAATGACGAAAAAAAAATTATAATAAACTTGAATTACTGGCAGAGAACAGAAAATTTTTGTAAATCATTTAATCAAAAACTATCAATTACGTAATGTGTGTTTGTAATGTTTAAATTTTCTGTAGTCTTTTTTTGTTTTTTATTTAATTAATATTGTTTTAAAATTATTATCTTTTGGGATTTAGTTTTTTAAATTTAATTGTATCTTGTATTGTTGGTGCGTGTCATCTTCTGGCTGATTTGTTCTTCTTGCAATAGTTGACTACGAAATTGACTGACTTGTTCCAATGCAGCATTACAAGCATCACGTTGTTCCAAAAGTAGATGTTCCCATTTCAACGCGTACGCTGAAAAATACAATATTTAATCCCATATACCTGGCTGCCCAAAATAATACACCATCCTTTTTTATTCATCATATTTTAACAATGAAAATGTAAATTATTTAAGCATTAATTAATTACAAAATACAAATAATTTTAAATAAATTAATAGCTCAAATATTAATAATTTTATCTTGATTAGTTATCAAGAAATTTAATACAAAGAAATATTTAAATTATAAGCTGTAAAACGTGCAATTATTAGTCATTTTATTTATTTATCTGTAAATGATATTGTTTTTCATGTCAATGAATTGTACATTCGATAAATATAAATATAAATATTATTTGAATATTATTCAATCCGAAAAATCGACATTTTATTAACAATAAAGTATAAATCATATACACTTGTTGTGTTGCAAAAAGCAAAAAAAAATCATCGAGGTAAACTGTCTTTTTGTTTATTTAAAAATATAATAATTAATTTTTTTTTTTTTCAATTCTGGAATGCACCAGAACCTTGACAAACGAAAAAGAAAAAAGTTTATTATTTATCAGCAAAAACTACAATTAAAAATGAATTTGTTTTTTTTTTTTCTTTTTAAATCAATTTTAGTTAATGAAATGAATGAGACGTGATTCTGATTAGTAACTAAAGTATCTAAGCAATTATTTACTCTTTAATTCCAATATTATTATACTTTTTTTTTCCTTTTTATTAGCTACGTTTTTTTTTTTTCTGATTTCGTACCGTTTGAAAATTGTATTCTTTCAAGAAGTTGCCTAGCCAAGGAGAATTCCCTCATCAGATATGGAGACTCAAACTTTGTTCTTTTCCGTCTAATATCTGCAAGGTTTTCTGGCATTACATCGTTGTATATAACAATAATTTTCATCAGTATTAAAAATTATGTGCAATAAATTCATTAAAAAAAAAATCATTCACATAATTTACTTGTATATTTTTTTCAAACTAATATATTTAATATTAATTCAAGATAAAATAAAGATTTGAACTTTAAATAATATTTAAAACTATATTTTTATTATTAATTTTTTCATGCCCAATAAAATTGGCATTATAAAAAAACAGCAAAAAAGTAGCTGATATTTAGCTTTATAATTTTAATAAAATATCAAGTAATAAACTAATTAATATATCACCTGAATTTAAACCCTTTTAAATGACTAATGTATATAATAATAATTTTTTTCTTTATAAAATATAAATATAATTAGTACGTGCAATATTAAATGCACTTTTTGAATGGCACCCATTAATTTGATTAATTTTTTTTCTTAAATTTAAATCTAACTATTAAATGCCTTATGGAAAATACTTTGAATAAATGTTTAAAACATTTATTCTATTTCTTCATCATTTCTATGAATAAATATAAAAAATAATATATATATTATTGGTAAAACTGAAAAAACCGCAACATTAACAATAAAAGTTAATAAATAATCTTTAATAGATTCATAAAATGTTTTTTTAACTTCAACATTTTTATATTTATCACGATATTGTTTACGTTTATCATTTGTTAAATTATATAATTCATATTCATCATAATTATTTTCAAAAAAAAAGTTCGTATTATTTATAATATTATCATGAAGATTCCATTTAATGTTTTTATTGTTTTCATTAATTTTTTCTTTAATATTATCATCAAATTTATTATTTTCATCAATTTGTTCATCATCAATTAATAAATCATCTTTTTCTGGCTTAAATTTTTCATAATCATCATGATTATTTAATTTATGATTATTTAGATGAAAAACTTTAGTCATTGTGTCATTATCATTGCCATAAAAAAAATGGACTTCATCTGGATCACCTGGACTTGGTGTTCTTGTTAATGAACAAATATTTGATTGATTATTATTGAAATATATTTTTTTTTGATGATTATTAAAACGACCAGTCCAGCAATATTTCGTTTTATTATTTATTGGCCACCTTGCTCTTGGTGTTTTTCTTTTTGAATAATAACCATTTGTTTTATCAAATATATTTTTTTTAGTTGTAAAATTAGCTGTGTTACGTTTTTTAAATTTGTTTCTTGGTGTCATTTTAATTATCATCGATTTTATTGATGAATTAGTGCTCAATGAACTCGTTGATTTTTTAAATTCATCTTTCCATGGTGAATTTAATTTTGTAATATTATTTTTTATATAATTATTTTTATTGTTGATTTCATTGTTGTTGTTTTTGTTGTTGTTGTTGTTGATGTGATTGCTGTTGTTGTGAATTAAAGTTGTGTCCAGATTATCAACCTCAGATCCACTCCAATATCCATTCTTTTCGATGTTGGGATCTGTCATTTCGTCAGACTGTGAATCTGTCATGAAACCCGAGGCGTTGTTGATGTATTCAGTTTTTTTTTACCTCATCGTTATATGTATATTATTAAATATATAATACTAATTTCAAAAAAAATTTTCCTTTTTTTTTTCATGTTAGTAATAATATATAAATTATTTTTAATTCATCAATATTATTTATTGACAAAATATCACATTAAAAACCATAATATTTTGTATTTAAAAAAATTATTATAAATAAATTATTGAAAGATAAAAAAAGAAAAATTTAATTGACTTAAATGTAAATTTACCGGTTTTTTTTTATTATTTAGAATGCAAAAATAATAATAATAATATAAATAAAATAGATAGAAATAAAAAATAGTAAAAATTAACTTACATTCTTGATCATAATCGACTTCATGTGTTGCACTAAAAACATCATGTGCATCATTCAAAAAATTAGTTGTTTTATCCATAACAGCTTTGTGTGAATCAAGTACTTCTTCTTCTAATAATTGTAATGCAGAAACAGCCTCGTGAAAAGTATAAAGATCTTGTGAAATTTCTCCTTCCTGTCAATGAAAAATAAAAATAAAATAAATACTTTTATAAGTATAGAATTAAATGAAATAAAATATAATCTACTTACATTGAGTGATCTTAATTGTGCCAAATCACTTTCAGAAAGTACACTGTCATTGGCATTTACTTCAACTTTAAATAATTTTTCATCATCATCTTCATCATCTTCATCATCATCTTCATCAGTTGGTGACAATTTTGCTTCAGTTGGATCAGTTGCAGCAAGTTCTTTAACACGATCAGCATATCTAAGTGTATTAAGTGAGTGTTCACATGAACTTAATCCAGGACTAATCATTGCAATCATACATGTTTTTGAATTTTCACCAATAAAGCTATCTCTAAGAACTTGTGTTAATTTACTTGCTCTAAATGGTAAATGTGTACCTTTTCTACCAAGTGCACGTATACATTCTTTTAATGCAAGTAAACTTTTATTAATTTCAGCACCTTCCATACGTGTTTGACGATTTGCTGATGATGTATCAGCACCTCTTTCATTACCAGCTAAATCAATTAATGAAAATTTACCATGTACTTTATGTGTACCAGCTGCTCTTGCAATAATTTGAAATACAGCATGTGATCTTGATGAATTTGTATTTGCTGATGTTTGTCCACTTGTTCGAGCACTATTACCATGTTGAATTAGTTTTAATACTTCATCACATGATTCAACAACTTTTTCAGTTAAACCAACAATTTGTACTTGTTGTTTACCGTCTTCAAGTACACGTAATTTTTCTTTATCAGCAAGTAAATCAAATACTTTACCAGAATATATTTCAAAAAAACTTGCTGATATTATTAAATTTGCTGAACGATATTTTTGTGATTTATGATATTTAAATACATCTTTAGCAACCATAGCATATATACCTTTTTTACAGTCTTGTGTTTTACCATTAAAATCACCACCCATTGTATGAGTTTTACCAGAACCAGTTTGTCCATATGCAAAACATGTTGCCATACCACCATCAAATATTGTTTGTACAAGTGGTTTTGCTGTATATTTATAAACAATTTCATTTGTACAAGTTTCATCAAATGCATAATCAAAACGAAATAATTGATTTTCAAGATATTTTGTTAAATCAACTTTTGATTTTGGCTCATGTACAACCATTTGATCTTTATTTGGTACACTTATAACATCAACTTCTTTACGTGTTAATTCTTTACGATTTAATGGACGTTTACGTACACATACTGTTATTTGATGATCTTCAACGCTATCTGTTTCACGTAATGGTCGAAAATCAATGCTATTTTGATATTCTCTGAATGAAAAAAAAAAACCAAAAACAAGTATCAATATACATATATAAATTAATAAGCAAGCCATTTTATTTTATTATTATTTTAAATTACCTGATCATTGCTAAAAATTCCCAGTTTGGATTACCGGGATCTAAATTCATAAGAGCTTCTTTTTCTTCTTTAAGTTCAGCTTGTCGTTGACGTCTTTCTTCACGATTTTTCTTTAATCTTTCAACTTCTTTCACAACATTTGATCTTCTTCCTCTTCCATTTTCAATTTGTGTTGTTTGTGAATTAACAACTTGTTGCTGTTGTTGTTGCTGCTGTTGTTGTTGTTGAAGCTGTTGTTGCTGTTGCTGTTGTTGTTGGTGGTATTATTTGTTGTTTTTTAGTTAATGATGTTGAGTTTGTATAAACTGGTACTGTTGGTGGTATATTTTCTAATTCACGACGACTTGTTAAACCAGGTACAGAATCACTATTACCATTGACAGTGTCTGGCATTATATTAGTAACTCTATTTCCACCACGAGGTATTTGTCTATTTAAACCAGCTGAAAAAAAAAAAAAAATTATTCAAATTAACAAAACAATTTTTTATAAATAAAAAATTGCTTTTTTTTTTTGTATTAAAATGTTACTTTTTTTATTAACAACAACTGGTGCTTCAATTGCAATAACAGCTGTTATTTTTTCATCAACAATTTGATTACGTCGTTTAAAAAAATTTGACCAAGATATAAATTTCATATTTAATAATTATTCCAATAAAAAATATAAAATAAATGAACATGTGACTCGTGTCAGTGTATAAACTAAACTAAATAAATTCATACAACTTGGGGTCCTTGCCCTTGTGAGTTTACAGTAAATTGCACTGGTATAGAGGCAATAAAGGCCTAGACATCAAATTCATTGTTAGCGTGTTCAATACAGTCTTACACAAATATCAATAGACACACAAAGTGTTACAATAACACAGTTGAATAAAATTACAAATACATACACGAGGTGCTTTTTAAATTATAAATCAAGATAATTCAAATTCCATTTGTTTTTTTTTATGGTTTTTTTTACTACTACTAGACATCCCTTTCATCAATGCACCCCTTTCCAATGACTAGCTTATTTTAATGTATTTATCAACACCCAACATTTCAACTGCATAGACCATTATTATTTGCCTCTCCCATTTTTAAAAAAATAAATTAATTAAAAAGACATAAAATTGATTCTAAAAATCCTTGTTTAACTATAGATTTAAATGATATTAAAATTTATTCTCACCCTTGACTGGTATTGAAGGCCTTGATGAGTGCTAGAAAAGAAATAAAAAAAAATAACAACAATTGATTAGTTATATTCAAATGCTTAATTCATGTGCTAAATGTGCAAATTAAATAATAAGCAATTGTTGATTCATTAAACCAAGATGAACCACCTACTTGTAATATATATTATGTACAAATTTTTAAACAATTATAACGTTCACCAATAAGTGCAATAATTTGGCCTAATTTTCTTGTGCTAGTAATCTCGTTTTATTTGTTGTAAAAATAAAATCAATTATTGTGCTTGTCAATGATTATGATGATTATTATTTTAATGGTAAATTGTGTGTGTTAATGTTGAAAATTTAGATGAAAAAAAAGGTGCAAATGTAAGTTGATAAATTGAATTAATGAAAAAGGAATTGGATTATTCTGTTATACTGGAAAAAATAAAATTTTTTATTTAATTTTAATTGTTTAATGGTTTTTGATTTTAAAAATAATATTTTTTTATTATTGTTTATCAATTTTGAATTGTTTATTGAATGTAATTTTATTTTTTCCAGAATTTATTAGGAAGGTTACCAGATTACAAGGAATATTTCGTACAGATAGTGTTGCAGAAGTTACGCCATTTCTTGTCGTTTGATTTCCATAACGTCCAACCAATCCATCATCCATGTTATCCATATCATCTGGATCTTCATCATCATCACCAGACGAATCCTTTGATGTATAATAATTATCCAATGATGAATAAATAATAATTTACAGGATGGAAATATAAAGTTGCACAGGAAAAAATGCATTTTTTTTTTTTTTTTTTAAATTGAATCAAGGAATAGGATAAATTATGGAATTAACAATTTACCAAAATATTTATAAACATAATTGTTTTGCGACAAGGAAAATTGACAAACACAAACGGATAAATGATAAAATAATTATGTTGATAATGTTGATGACGTTTCGAGTAATCCAGCAGCGTCCACACAAAAAAGAGCAATATATTTTTTGTATTGTTTTTTTGTTAATTAATTACAATGATAAATTATTAACAATTAAAATTGATGAAAATAATATTTTAAAATATATATTATTATAATTGATTATAATAATATACATAATTGCTAATTAAAATCAATAAATTCATTGATTTCATTGAATAATGAAGAATATAGTTTTTTTTAATTCTCAAAACGCACTTTGCTGATTTTTATATTAATAACGGTAAATTATATAAAAATTTGATAAAAATATTTTGTTAATTGATTTTAATAGATTTATAATTTGTACTTTATTCCATTTTTTATTGTAATAATAATGTACCTGGAAGACGATTAGATATTGAAACATTTTATCAGGCACAACAAAGCCAACAGACCGGCACATTATTCTCGAGTTTGTAAACTAGTAGTGATCGGTACATTTAAGAACTGGTAGTCCAGGTAACGTATCAACAAATTAATATGTACCAAGTCAATAAAAATATTTGTACTATGTGTATAAAAAAAAAAAAAAAAAACTTGCTATAAATTTATAAGCTTATTTACTCACGAAACTTTCTTTGAAAGAAAACTTATCTACTCGTTTTTTTTAACTCTTTTTTGATCTTAAAATTGTTTTTGATTTTTTTTTTTTTAAATACTCGGTATTGATTAGGATAAATATTTTTGTAATTAAATAAATTCATTGTTAATTAACATACCTTGGATCTTGTAATGATATTATTTGTTGGAGGTGGTGGCATTGTTTTAGGTAATAATTCTGGATTCAATGCAAGAATAGCATCCATCTCGACCTGAAATTAATTAAATAAATATTATAAATGAATAAATAATATCATAAAATAATTAAGCTTTTTTGTTTAATTTACAACCTTTCTTCTTGGGATCATACTTGTATGAAACATGATAAATAATATTATTGGAAAATGAAAAAAGATATAAGCAATGAAATTGATTTTCAATTTAGTTGATTAATATTGAATTTGATATAAGGTGTTTTAAAGCCCGTCAAATTGGTCTGTCGGGAACGTACTAATGTTGAAAATAGACTAACGTTCTCAATTGATGATGATGCCGGTATACAACTGTTTTAATCTCAAAGTCATTGCATAATCACACATGTGAAAATAAACTCTATAACCATGACCTCGAAAAATTCATAGTGTTAATAATAATTATGAGTTTATTTTATTTTTAGAAAATATGAAAATGAGATAATGAAAAACAGAAAAATCAAAGATACATTCAAAGAATATTAGCGTTTTATTTTATTTTCAGAAGGTAAAATATATTGGTACGAGTCAAGAAATTTGTTTTTTTTTTTTAGTTTTGTTGATTGATATTAAAAAATATTTCTAACACTCTTATTATAATTATTTATTTTTAAATTAAACTACAATATTTATGAATTTAATTTATTTTATCATTACCAGTATCGTTTTGTTCAAGTCAAAAAGACAACTAATAGCAAATTGCACACACTTTTAATGAAACAATTTAAATAATTTATTGGTTTTTTGAATGTTACAATTACCTCTTTTCCTTTGGTCTCTCCTTTTTCGAACCATTCTACAGTAACACTTCGTTGTTCCCAATTGACACCAGAAACGATGGCTGAATGTACTCGACCTAAAATAATAAATAATTAATATATATCAAATGAAAACTAATAATATTAAATTTTCGTCAATGTAAAATTAATAAATAATCATTATTTAATTTTAAATATTATATTTCGTATACATATTGTTGTCACATTTGTTGTAACGGGTTTTTCGAAATGTGAAACGCGAACAAGTAGCTGGTTTTATTTTAAATATTTTAATATATATATTATTATTTTTTTCATCATAGCGGTATAGACAGGGGCGGTGTAAAATTACAGATCAACTTGTCTGGCAATTTATAAGTAATATAGCAATATGAGAGAAAACATAATGACTTTTTCTCATTTATTTCCGTTCTGTTATTTCTATATAGATATATGCGTGTATAAAAATTATTATTAAAAGCAAATAAATAATTTTGGGGAGGATATACAGAGGCGTGTTTCATTCATGGATGGCTTATTTAATTTATTTTTTTTTTCAACTATATATCTACTTCAATGAGAAAAATTTCCCTTGATTTTTTTTCGAACAATTTGTCGATGGATTTAGAAGCTGTCAACAGCTAACTGAGCTACAGATGTCGAATATCCAAAATGTAAATTCAAAAAACGTTAGAAAAAAATAAAATCTTGAAAGAGAAAAAATTATTTTATTAACATTATAAAAAAATATAAATATTTATGTACCATTTTGTTTTTTTTTAAAGTTATTATTGATGCTTGGTTTTGGTATCATTGAATTAATTTTTTTTTTATTATTAATTTGTTTTTTATTAACGCCATCAAGTTGAATTAAAAAACTGCAAGAATTTTTACCAAATTTTAAATTTTTTTCATCAACATTATCAATTTGTTTTTTATTATTAATATATTGTAATTTATTATCATTCAATGCTGAGTTTGTTGAATTATTGACTGATATTATTTTTGTATTATCAATTGATTCATCAGCTGATGATAATGACAATTTATTTATATTTTTGTCAACAATAATAGCTTTATTTTCATCAATATTTATTTTATTTTTATTTGTTAATTTATTTATTGTTCCAGTTGGACTAGCATCAGACAATGAATCGTAAAATTCAACCTCATTATTATTGGAACACTCTGTTGCATTAACATCATCATGTAAATTATTATTAATAATATTTTTTTTGATTTCAATAATGCTTTCATTGTTTTGTATTTTTAAATTTAAATTTTCATCTAAATTTTCTGTTTTATTATCACTGTCATTTATTGCATAAATATCATCACGTAATTTTTTTTTTTTTAATTTTTTCTTTGATTTGTTTGTTTTTTTATTACCACAAACACATTTGCTAAACCAATTCATTTTTCAAATACTTTTTTATATTTTTTTTTTAGAAAAACCTTAAAAATATTATCCTATTTTCTTGTCATTATTTATATTGATTGTGTTTATTTGCTGGCTTTTGTTTTATACTAAAAACTTGTTAATTATCTTTTTAATTATTTAAATTACACAATATTATTTATGAATAATTAAAATACACTTTAAAATGTCTTTTAGTTTAATCCTGAATGCGTGAATGTTCATGGACATTGACGTTCTGAACACACAAAAATAGATATGCCTTTCTTCTTTTCCCAGACAATCTTCATTCCATGTGGGGAATTTAAAAACCAAAAAAAAAAAATGTTATATATATAAAAAAAATATAAAATAAAATAAAATTATCCAACAAACACACACATACAATTGATGATTAAATTTTTAATTTATTTTTTCATCACATCAAGACATACAAAAAAAAAAAAAGAAATGATTTGCATTTGAATTTTGAAAAAACCACAAAGAAAATAATGTAATAATTGTAAATAATATAAAATTTAAATATATTTTTCAAAAACTATTATCACTGGAAGGTCAAGCAATAATAAAAACAAAAATTATTAGTACATGCGCAGTTACACTTCACGTTCGACTGATAAAATTGTCGGTGCACTGATTCAGATGCATAAAGTCATTTATTATTATAACGTTGGATAAGGTAATTTGATGTCGTTTGATTTGAGTGTAGGTTAACGATATAGTAGTTGTTGTTGAGAAAAAATTTTCATCAAGTTCGATCAACCATCAAGTAACACAACACAACATACTGGATATAAAAAAAACGACATCACCATCGCACACACTGCAAAAATAATATCAAAATTTGTTTAAAAAAACACCTTGACAAGTAGTATTTAATCCTACATCCTACGTAAATTTTTTTATTGCTGGTTTTTTTATTTTTTGAATGATTATTTCTTGTTTCGCCCACTTGAATCATCAAGTTTTTTTTATTTTTTTGTGTTTGGACAGGTTGCTATAGTTGATAGTTCGTTGAATCAATATATTAATAATTTGTTTATTTTAAATACACAACACGCAATATAAATATTACAAGTTACTTTTTATATGTCGTTTTAAAAGGTTTATATTTTTATCGATTTGTATATGGTTGATTTCATTTTGTAGATGAGGAAGGAGGACAGGTCCAGCAGAGACTGAACATACTGGATCAACTGATGGATCATTTAGTGTAACAAGTTTTTAATTATATTACAAGTGTTAATATAAATTATCAATGGTTATTTAAATAGTTTAAAGCCATTTTAATTAAAGTATCATAGAAAATTTTGAAAAATAAAAATATCAAGTTGATAATTACCTACTTCAAGAGCAAATGGTTTTTATTCATATATATATTTTTTTCTTTTTGAGGATGAGTATGTGTTTTTGTGTTGTGTAATCGAGAGAGGATGAGACCCTGAGAATAAATATATATATTTAAAATAATGCGCAATCAATGATGCGTTTAATAAAAAATACAAGAAAAAAAAATTATAAATATTATTTCGTTTTGTCTCATTGAAGGTAAATAAGTGTAAAATTTTTAAATGATAAATTTTCATTGAAAAATAGATAAATTATTATACAACAATAGTTTAAAAGAATTTATATTAAAATATTATTTTATTTTTTTAACTGTAGTATTATTTTTCGAATTTTTAAATTTCGAAATTTTAATTTTTGTTTATATAAATTTCGATTTTTATGCTCTAATGATTTCTTTAAATGATCATTTTTTGATAGAATATTTAAAAGTAAAATTGCATTATAAATAAATAAGTAAAATTTCAATCTTAAAATTCAATTTTTCGATTTTATAATTAACGAACAGAGGAGACATGGATGTTTAAAAAGCAAAGGGTTTTAATTTAAACAACTACATCCGGGATATATCTCCCCTATTTCACATTGGGAATGACAAATTATTCATAATAATCATAAAAATATTTTAAACTAATATGCAGACCATAAAGAAAAATAACTATTAATAATATTTTTAAATTTCAATGATATTATGTATTTGTAAATTTAAATTTTCATTAAAATTTTCTGTTGTATTATCACAATTTTCCTTTTGTTATTATTATTATCCAAATTATTATTTAGACAATTAAATAGATTTTTTTTCTTTCGAAATACGGCAGAAATAATTGTTAATCTTTATTGTAATTTTTTAAATTACACAGTCTTTTTATTTTTAAATAAATAAAAGATTGAACGAATAGAAAATTGTAAATTAAATTTGTTATCATTTCATTAGTCGGATTAATAATATTATTAATAATAAACAATTCACACGATTTCTATGTGATCAAATGTACACTAATGTAACTTGAGACATATATATTAACAAGTTATTGAAAATAATAAAATTAGTAATCGTCCTCGAGACTTGTTTTCATTGATGAAAATAAAAAAATCACCAAATACCATTTACAGAATTCAAGACTTTTAATTCAACAAAAAATTATTTCCTTTGAAATTCAATTATTCAATTCATCATTGTAAATTTTCCATTGTTTATTTTCAAAATAATAATAAATTGATAAAATAATAATTATAATAACAATCAATACTATCAGAGCAACAAAATCTTTTGATAAATTATTTGTTTTTTTCAACTATTATTATTGCATGTACCGGAAGGAAAAAATAAATAAAACAATTGATTTTTACAGTCAAATTATACATATGAATTTGAGAAAACATAAATAATAGTTATAAATAATTATTTATTTATTTATTTATTTATTGTTTTTCCAGTAGTTGGTTGAGATAAAAGTTCTTTAAATTGGCAACTGAGGCGCCAGCAATCAGACCAACAAATAAATTAATAAAAAAAAAAAGTCTACTCAATTTATCAACATTATTAAAATATTAAAATAAAGTTAATTAAAAATTATATAATTAAATGTTAATTATCAGTAATTAATTTAATAGAAAAATCGATTTACAAAAAGTTAAAAAAATTTGATTTTTATGATTTTTAATTTTTCAAATTTTAAATTAACTTTCAATGCTACGTTTAAAGAAAAAAAAATACGTTAAATTCAAATTTATTAACAAATATTAAATCTAATTGATAGCCTTTATTTTTTTTAGATAAACAATTAATTTATTTTGATAAATTACTGCGGTCAAAGACACTTGATCAAACCGGCAAATTGCCAAATATTTTTATTTTATTTTTCTAAAATCTGGCAATTAATCAAAAGTTAATTAAAAAAAATAATAAACAATAATTTTTTTTGTATTTTATCAAAGCTTATAATTCACCTAATTTAACAAATCGGAAGTTGATAATTTTTTTATCATTAATTATCATATAAACTTGAATTTTTCAATTTAAAAATAGTAAAATTAATTATGTTTTTATTTTCCCTTCTCGTAATATCTCTTTTAGGCAAGAATAATAAATTGTTGTCTTTGATCCAGTATTTATGTCCATGAAAAATATAAAAAAATAAAAAAAATACACAACATCATGGATCCATGTAAGGCAACATCGCCCACATGGTCATGACAACTCAAGTTTGGACAAGGACTATCCGCTATATTAATCCCCCCTATCAAAATTATATTATTTATCAACAAAATAATAATCATTAGTGATTACGTAATCATTCTCAAGTGCGATAATAATTATAAACAATTTTTATTCAAAATATTTCATATGTAAATAAATTAATTCACTAAACTGCACTATACTTAAAAATTTATAAACATTATGATATTATTATTGTGTTAATTTATTTATTAAATAAACAATTATAATAATTGAATATAAGAATGGTTCCAGGTGTTGTTGATGATATGTTTTATTCATTAATCATATAAATTTATAAACCAATGATTCTATAAATAAATAACATGCGTCTAGGAAAATTAAAAACCCAAGAGAAAGTTGTCAAACTTCTTAGACTCGACTATATTATTTAAATAAATAAATAAATAAAAACACGTGGGTGATAATGTGTATGCTTTTTTTAAATACATTAATTATTGTTTAATATATTTTTTCAATTGTCCTTGATTAATTGTTGATAATTTAAAAAAATAATAAAATAAAAACTACGTATTTTTCATATACATCATATTCGTTCTATGCAAATTTAGCTGTGTTATTGTCAAAGTAATTGTTGTCAAAGGTATTGTCAATGACATTCATAAATGTTTTTTATTATTCTTTTTTTTTTTATGAAATTTGTAACATTCCCACGAGCCATTGAATCTATTTTAAATGTTGGTGCTATTAGCGGTATCTAGATTACGATGTACCGAGAGAATTGGCCAACTGTCCAGATGCATTTAGAATTGAGGCAATTGCAACTTTGCAAGTGCACTTGGGTGCGTCATGTAACAAGTGAATAACTGTTGTGTGTATGATGATGGCAGTTTAATTATTATTACGGTTTAAAATTAAATGAAAAATATATATATAAACTGCAATCTAATTTTAGCGCTAATCAAAATGATTTTTTATCATTAATTAAAAAAATATATAACCAACAACAATAATTACAAATCATTAAATTAGTTTTCCTTTTAAATCAATTATATGTCATGAAAACAATAATAATAAAAAATGTAATTTTAATCAAAGAATTTAATTGAAATTGAGTGGAAAAAATTAATTAAAATTGAAAACAAAAAGTAAATTAGTTTAATAATTATTCCCTTTTTATCTATAGAATATATTTTATCAATAAATTGACCTTAGTTAATGTAATTGATTAGTTTAATGTATTTTTTTTTTGTATTGATAAAAAAGAGAAACAGTTATTGATTTATTTATCAAATAAAAATTACCTGGTTCATATCCTACCAGCATGAAAAATCATGAATCAACAAATCACGTTTATTATTGGTAATATTTATTTTTACATGTTTATATGTTAAAATTTAAATGTGTGTGTGTGTATATAAATATTAACAAACTCAACAGAGATAGATAGTTGTAAAAATTAAATAAATTAAATATTAAAAGAGAGAAGGAGTTGTTGGGAAACCCGCAGACCTTTCTTGGTGAATGCTGTGACTCACTCGACAATCATTGTGTTTATAAAATTATAAAAATAAAAATAAAAAAAAAAATTAACAGACATGTACACATATACATTGGTCTAATATTATCATCAAAATTATTATTAACAACAACAACGGTATAAAATTATCACCCAAAAATGTTATTTAAAATTTTTTTAAGTATTAAAATCATTATGATATTTTTTTATTGATAAAAATTATTATTTATCAACTATTGGGCTGAATATTAATAGAATTAATTTCTAAAATAATTAAGATAACATGAATTATTAATAAAAAAATTTATAAATAAATAAAATTAGTTAAAAATAAAAAAAGTGATATGAAAAAAGAACTTTTTTCTTTTTTAATCATTTTGATATTTTTATTAATAAAAATTATTATTTATCAATTATTGGGTTAAATATTAATAGAATTTATTTTTAAAACAATTAAGCTAACAAACTATTAATAAAAAAAAATTAAAAATAAATAAAACTATTTAAAAATAAAAAGTTTGTATTTTTTCTTAAATAGGTCAATCAAAAGGGCTATCAAAAAAAAAACTTGAAACAATTATAATAAAATTTTTATATAGTTTATTATAATTATTGTTAATAAATAATATATAAATTTCTGAATTTATTAAGTTTATTTAAAATACCATCAAGTGTTGAGTATCGATTTTATCAAATTTTACCAAGTGACCTGGTTATAATAAAAAAAGAGGAAAACAACTTGGTAATAATTTACCAACAAAAAGAGAATAATGTAATTTGTTTTATTATTAAATTTAACAACTTAAAAATATCATTATTTGTAAGTTAATTATTTGATAAATTTAATAACATAGCGGATTGCTCTTTTGCATCACTTGGCTCATAAAGTGTTCTAGATTAAAAGTGGCAGTCTGTCTGATTTTGCTAATTTATTATTATTTTGTTCATCAAATTATGTGAACACAAGGTGTGATATATATTAATGGCTTTTTTGTAAAATAATAATTTATAAATATTGCGAATAAATCAACATCATCCAAGAAAAATAAAAAATAAATATCAAAAAATGTATTAATTATTTAAAATGGTAATTTGATCATTTCTAATTAATTTTTAATGATAAAAAAAATTATTTTGATCAAGCTAAATATTTATCAGTAGAAAATTATTTAAATTTTAAAATACATTGTTGATTTATCATGAAGATATGAACATGTGCAAATTCATCATTATGCAAATGCTCTTAATCGTTTTTTATCATTTATATAAATTTCATCTACTTTTTAATTTATCAATTTAAAAATATTATTAAAACACTTGTGTTAATATTAAAAATAAAAAGAATCGATTGACACCCAAAAAATAATAATTATTAAACTACTTGAATAATAATAAAAATAATGATGATAAATTTTATAAACAATTTACCAATAATACGTCAAAATTATTAGCTCTTTTTTCTATTTTTTTTTTTTAGAAAGTTAACAGGTTAAATTGGAGTAAATTTTTCCATAGAAACAACAAGATTTTACTTATTATAAAGCCAGAAAATGCATTCCAAATATGGAAGAAAAAAAAAAATGAAAACCCACGCTTGTTTTTGGCCAAAAAGAAAAAAATGTTTAAACAAAATGTTAATCTTAAAATAAAGGCATCTAATTGCAAATTGTTAATTAATTTTGTTGCTTGTAATTGAATTTTATGAATAACAATTAATTATTGAGGTTAGGTTTTAATTTTTTCTTTTCTTTTTTTGGCAAAAAAAAAAATGTTTGGCGGGATTTGACTCACCGTCTGTTCTCTTGATGTTTATGCTGGTTCCCATATCAATGTTACACACGCCTTGATCCATGATTAATAAATTAATATTTATCCTTGTTTAAATGTTGGTAATAATAATTAAATTGTCCAGGGTTAATGACCAAAATTCAATGTAAAATAACTTTTTGTAACTTGACGACTCTATTTTTTTCTTCTTTTTTTGTTGTCTTCAAGGTGAGCCGGCAAATGACGGTTAAAAATGCTTCACATTTAAATAAAATTCAACACTATTTAATAATTATGTACCGTAAAATTTTAATATCCAACTTTATGTGTTTATATTTTCTTTGTATATATGTCTACATTGAAACGAGACAAAAATCAAATGAAAAAGAAAAAAAAATTATTGAAAAGAAAAAAAAAAAAAGGCACGCCCGATCCTGTCTGTAACACTTCCCCAATTTAGATGATCATTAATAGAAAATAACACTCGAAATTTATATTGAATATTTTTTAAAATTAATTAGATAATCACGAATTAATTAGTATTATTGAACAACACATTTGATTGATTATATGTTTATTAAAGGAGGTAGACTGGGCTGCCGGATCACTGCCAGTGTCCGTTATTGACAACGGAAAATTGCATCGCTATTTGCGAGGTCGTCAACGATTGTGTTGCCATCTTGGCTTTATTATTATTTTTTTTGATGAAATTTTCGAGGAAATAAAAACAAAAATGGCGATTAAGACGCCAGTAGATAAGTAGATTAATGAGTTGTGCTGGTAAAAAAGTTCCGTCAAATGTTACAAGTCTTATAAACAATATTATAATTAATTACAATTGCGAATATTAAAATGAATTTAAAAGTAGAAAAGTATAAAAAAATATTAAAAAGTCGTCATTATGAAATGAATGATCATTGGTTGAGTGATTGTGTCAGTTATTATTTGACTCATGACAATATAAATGTAAGTTGTTTATAATTTTAGTTGTAATAATGTAAAGTCATCTAATAATTTGTTATATTTATTTACAAGGCATCTGACAATGAGACAATAACATTCATCACAACACAATTTTCACTGAGTGATTTACGAGAAATTTGTAATGAAAAAGGATGTTTACCAAAAAATTTAGGACAAATTACATGTACAACATTGTCTGGTAATTATATTCTTCAGGTAAGTTGAACTTGAATTTACATCAACAAAATTGAGCTTAACAAATGCTATATGTTTTATGTCATTTAGATGGAAAAAGCATATGACATATCAACATCAAAGTACAAACAGCTTGAACAAATTAGAAAGATATCAAATGCTAATATTGAAATAACAGAATCAGAACAAACACAACCCTGGGAACCAAAAAGCAATAGAATGATGCAATTATTTTTAACCGATGGTGTTCAAGATGTTGTTGCTATTGAACATAAATCAATAAGAACATTAAAAGTAGGTTTTATAATAAAAAAATTTTGAATGATGTATTATTTTTTATATCAAGGAAAATATGCTTCCAGGTTTCAAAGTTATAATAAAGGGTCCAGTAATATGTAGAAGAGGTGTTATAATGCTTGAAGAATCAAATTTTGAATTACTTGCTGGTGAAGTTGATTCATTATTGATTAAGAATGCATCAGAAAATGTATTTGCACGTGCATTAAATTTACCAGAAAATCCAGATCCATATAATGATAATGAGAATGCTGCTGATACAATACAAGATAAAGTTGATGAATTATTTGCTGAAGATTTTGAAATTGATGATGATGAATTAACACTAATTGAGTCATCACATAATATTAAAAAAAATAATAATACAAAAATTACAAAACCAGAATTATCTAATGATAATAATCAAACAATACAAAAAATGATGACATCAGTTGGTGCAAGAAAGAGTGAAGCATTCAATGAATTACCTGTTTTGTTTGATCCAGTTGCTGTTGAAGATGAAGCCATTGACTTTCCTGATGATGACGATGAATTTATGGCAATGGCCACATCAACAAATGAATATACATCAATAAATAATCATTCCAATTCAACATCTGAAAAGCTTGATCGATTATCACAATCAACATCAAACTTGGCTGTGTCAGCAGCTAAAAATAATTCAACTAATAATTCAACTACGTCAAAATCTATTGAAACAAATTCAACTAAAGAAAATAAAAATAATCAAAATGCTGATCTGGAAATATTTGATGATATGGACTTTGATTTTGATGATGAATTATTGACACAACAAGCATTAGAAGAATCATTAAAAAAATTTTCTAATAATACTAATAAAAATAATAGCTCGGTGAATTCAAGCACAGAAATTAAAAATAAATATATTAATTTGAATAATGCTTCATCAACATCATCAAGTACATCAACAAGTGCCATTAAATCAACGGTAAATTATTTGAATAATAAAAATTACACAGTTTTATAAATTGTCAACTTAATGATGTTATTTTATTTAGGTTCCGTCTGGATCTTGGTCACCAACAACAAAATTAAAACCACCAGTACCAAAAACAACAACAAGTACAACAACACCAAAACCACTTCCAAACAAAAAAATAACTGATTTTTTAAAAAAACCAGAACCAGTTAAACGTATGTGTGATTTTATATGTGAAATTGAAAAAACAAATTGGACAAATGACACTGTTAGAAAAAAAATACATGGAAAAGTTAAACGTCTCAGAGGTTTAACTAAAAATCAACTAGAATGGAAATTAGATTTAATTGTCAAAGATGGTACTGGACATCTTGATGTTACAGTTGATCCAGAGGTACTTATAAATAACTTGAATATTTAAAATTAAATATAATATTTACTCTTTTATTTTAGCTTATGAAATCAATCATTGGAATGAGTGTAAGTGATTTTAAAAAAATGAGAAAAATGAGATCTGATCCAACAGTTGAACAAAAATTGCGACAGGTAAATTTTGAACAACAAATCTTGTTGGTAGTCTTGATAATGAAAATATAATTTTATAAATTTCCAGCAATTGTCAGAGGCTGAAAACAAGATCCTAATTCTAGATGCTTTTTTGGATATTGATTTTTTTCCAAATCGAACACCAGCTATTGTCAAAATAACAGAAATGACTGATCAAGAACGTAGAAGTGTTATGCAAACAATGCGACAACTTGGATATCATAAAACACAAATAAATTAAAATTCTTTTTTATATATATTCTAAGCCATTGTTAAATATTCATCTTTATTATTATACCGTTTTTTTTTATCATTTATTTGTACTGAAAAAGCTTAGTAATAAATTTTTATATCAAAGAAATATACTGAGCTTAATTTTTATTTGTTCTTCATGCATGTCTTCGTATGAATAGCATCAATCACACTGAAACTAAAACTATTGTCCGGCAGGATAATCACACCTGTCATTTAAACTACATCAAAAACCCATTTTTTTATATCAAAAAAAATTCTTATAGAATAAAGAAAAATACCACAGTTAAATAAACAAAAACAACAAAATTTAATAGCCATTTTTTTTTGTTATTTAAAAAAAAAAAACATTTTACGTTATAAATTATTAAATACAAAAATAAAAATGTACAAATACATAAGTTCTATATTATTAATTAATAGGAAATGTAATTTTTTTAATTAACACATGATATATACTATTTCTTTGACGTTGTATTGTCTTTATAGCAGCCTCTGGCACAAGCCAGAAATTGAAAAAAATACGTCGCTCTTAGCCGGCGCACAGAATAAGCGAGGAGTATTTCAAATTACTACTCACTCTTCTGCGCTTCTAATAAAAC
>JAPYYR010001400.1:0-15499 GCA_030523065.1 Aphidius colemani
TAATTAAAATTTTAAAAATTAATTAAAAAATATTTTAAAATTGACCAAAAAATTGCAAAAAATGACCAAAAATATGCTAAAAATGACCAAAAAATATGAATATAATTTATTTTTTATTGTTATAAATATATATATATATATATATATATATATAATAGAATTAAACTATTTCTAAAAATTTCAAAAATTTTTATGCTTTTTACATTAAAATATATTTATAATAATATTTATATTAATTTTTAATATAAAATATAATTGATTATTTATTTTTATATTATTTATATCTCCTTTTTTAGTAATTTCAAGAAATTCTTGGTTTTCAATTTGAATTAATATAGAATTAAATTTAATAATGTTTATTGTTTATTTAATACTTAATAATATTTATATTTATGATTTATGTATAAAATATTTTTTAGTGAATTCTTTTAGATCAATATTATTTATTTTTAGTTCTAATTTTATTATATTATATTTTAATAATATTATTTTTTTAATTATTATAAATTTAAGAATAATATTTAAATTAGGAGTTATGCCTTTCCATTTTTGATTTATTGATATAATAAAAACTTTAAATTGATTAAGATGTTTTATTTTATCTACATGACAAAAAATTATTCCTTTTTTTATTTTAATATTTATTTTTATTCAAAATATTATTTTGTTTTTTATTATTTTGAGAAGTATGTTTAGTATAATTTTTTCTATGAATCAAATTTATTTAAAAAAACTTTATGCTTATTCTTCAATTAATCATATAAGGTGATTAATAATATCTTTAGTTTTTAGAGAATTAATGTGATTATTATATTTTTTTATTTATATAATAATTAATTTTTTAATGATAATAATATTAAAAATTTTTAATATTAATTTTATAATGGATTTATATTTTAAATTTAATGTAAATTATTTAAAATTTTTTTTTATAATTTTAATATTTTCTTTAGGAGGATTACCTCCTTTTTTAGGATTTTTAATAAAATGGTATATAATTTATTATTTATTATTTAGTTATAATTTTATTATTTTGTTAATTTTAATTTTTTTTTCTTTAATTTTTTTATATTTTTATTTACGATTATTATATATGAATATATTTATTAATTATATAAATTTTAATTTGATAAAATTTTTTGTTTTAAAATTAAATTATTTTTTATTATTTTTATATTTATTAATAGTAATTTTTATGTCAATTTTTATTATATCTATATTTTTATAAAGTTTTAAGTTAATTTAAACTATAAATTTTCAAAATTTACAATATAAATTTTTATAAATTTTAGTAAAAAAGATATTTTAATCTTTTAAATAAATTTACAATTTATTACTTAAATCAGACATTTTACTAATAATTTTATATTTATATAATTTTAAATTTGCAATTTAATGTTTTATTTTAAACTAAAAATTAATGAAAAAATGGTTATTTTCAACAAATCATAAAGATATTGGAATTTTATATTTTATTTTTGGTATATGATCAGGTATATTAGGTTTATCTATAAGTTTATTAATTCGTATGGAACTTAGAATTACAGGGACATTTATTGGTAATGATCAAATTTATAATAGAATTGTTACTGCTCATGCTTTTGTTATAATTTTTTTTATAGTTATACCAATTATAATTGGAGGATTTGGTAATTGATTAATTCCTTTAATGTTAGGGTCTCCTGATATGGCTTTCCCTCGAATAAATAATATAAGATTTTGATTATTAATTCCTTCATTAATTTTATTAATTGTTAGAAGTTTAATAAATTCAGGTGTTGGTACAGGATGAACAGTTTATCCTCCTTTATCTTTAACTTTAGGACATAGGGGGGTTGCTGTAGATTTTGCTATTTTTTCTTTACATTTAGCAGGTATTTCTTCAATTATGGGAGCTATCAATTTTATTAGTACTATTTTTAATATACGATGTTTTAATGTTAAAATAGATCAAATTTCATTATTAATTTGATCTGTGTTAATTACAGCAGTTTTATTATTATTATCTCTACCAGTATTAGCAGGTGCTATTACTATATTATTAACTGATCGTAATTTAAATACTACTTTTTTTGATTTTGCAGGTGGTGGTGATCCAATTTTATATCAACATTTATTTTGATTTTTTGGTCATCCTGAAGTTTATATTTTAATTTTACCAGGATTTGGAATTATTTCTCATATTGTCTATAATGAAAGTGGTAAAAAAGAAACTTTTGGAACTTTAGGTATAATTTATGCTATAATAACTATTGGGTTTTTAGGTTTTATTGTATGAGCTCATCATATATTTACTGTTGGTATAGATGTTGATACGCGAGCATATTTTACTTCAGCTACTATAATTATTGCAATTCCTACAGGAATTAAAGTTTTTAGATGATTAGCTACATTTAGGGGAGTTAATTTAAAATATAATTTAAGAATTTTATGATCTATAGGTTTTATTTTTTTATTTACTTTAGGAGGGCTAACAGGTATTTTATTATCAAATTCATCAGTTGATATTATTTTGCATGATACTTATTATGTAGTTGCTCATTTTCATTATGTATTATCTATAGGAGCAGTTTTTGCTATTTTAGCAGGAATAATTTTTTGATTTCCTTTGTTTACTGGGGTAATTTTAAATGATAAATGATTAAAAATTCATTTTTATATAATTTTTTTAGGCGTTAATTTAACTTTTTTTCCTCAACATTATTTAGGATTAAGAGGTATACCTCGTCGTTATTCAGATTATCCTGATATATATTTGAATTGAAATATTATTTCTTCAATAGGTTCTATTATTTCTTTAGTAAGAATAATTTTTTTTATTTTTATTTTATGAGAAAGTTTATTAAGTAAACGTTTAGTTATTTATAATAAATTTATATATTCTTCTTTAGAATGAATTCAATTATACCCACCTATAAATCATAGTTACGATCAAATTCCTATTATTTATTTAAAATTTTAATATAGCATATTTAATGTAATGAATTTAAGATTCATAGATAAAATTTTATTTTTTATTAAAAATTTTAAATTGGTATATGATAAATTTTCAAGATTCTAATTCTTATATTATAACTTTAATAACTTATTTTCATGATTTTATTATAATAATTTTATTAATAATTATAATTTTTATTCTTTATGTTATAATTTGATTTTTTTTTAATAAATTTATTAACCGTCAAATTATGCATAATCAATTATTAGAATTAATTTGAACTTTAACTCCTATATTGATTTTAGTATTTATAGCTATTCCTTCTTTAAAAATTTTATATATAGTTGAGGAAATTATTAATCCTTTTATAACTTTGAATATTTTAGGTCATCAGTGATATTGAAGATACGAATATGTTGATTTTAAAAATATTAATTTTGATTCTTTTATAATTCAAGATAACTTTATTGAGTTAGGAATATATCGTTTATTAGAAGTTGATAATCGTTTGATTATTCCTTATAATATAAATATTCGGTTTTTAGTTTCATCTGTAGATGTAATTCATTCATGGGCTATTTCTTCTTTAGGAATTAAAGTTGATGCAACTCCTGGTCGTGTAAATCAAATTATAAGAAATTTAAATCGAGTAGGTATTTTTTATGGTCAGTGTTCTGAAATTTGTGGATTAAATCATAGTTTTATACCTATTGTTTTAGAAAGAACTAATTTAATATTTTTTTTTAATTGATTAAAAAATTTTGTATAATTATCATTAAGTTCAAGTAAGAAATTGAATTTTTATTTCAATGTTAATAAATTAAATATTTATTCTTAATGAATAAAAAATTAGTTAATAAATAATATTAAAATGTCATTTTAAAGTAATTGTGAATTTATAATATTTTTTTATCCCTCAAATAAGTTCAATAGATTGATTATTACTAATAATATATTTTATAGTTATTTTTTATTTATTTATAATTTTTTTATATTTTTTATTTAATTTTAAATTTTTTAATAATATTAATAATGATTACGATTTTTATTATAAATTTTATAAATTTAAATGATATTAAATTTATTTTCAATTTTTGATCCTTCTACAAAAATTTTTAGTTTAAATTGAATTTCAACTTTTATTGGTTTATTTTTTATTCCTCAAATATATTGATTAATAAGGTCTCGATTGATATTTTTGATTATTAATTTTATAATAATATTATGAATAGAGTTTAAAATTATTTTAAAAAATAATTTTAATATAAATAATTTATTATTTTATATCTCATTATTTTTATTTATTATAATAAATAATTTTATAGGATTATTTCCTTATATTTTTACTAGATCTAGCCATTTAATTTATTCTTTAAGATTATCTTTACCTATATGATTAGGTTTAATAATTTTTGGTTGATTAAAAAATACAAATTTTATATTTGTTCATTTAGTACCTCAAGGAACTCCTTTTGTATTAATATTTTTTATAGTTTTAATTGAAAGATTAAGTAATATTATTCGTCCTTTTACATTATCAATTCGATTAACAGCTAATATAATTGCTGGTCATTTATTATTAACTTTATTAAGAAGTTTTGTTCCTGATTTTTTTTTATTTTATTTAGTTATATTAATTTTACAATTAATATTATTAATTTTAGAAGTTTCAGTTTCTTTAATTCAATCATATGTATTTGTAATTTTAATAATTTTATATTTGAAAGAAACAAATTATGATAAAATTTAATCATCCATATCATTTAGTAAGATTAAGACCTTGACCTTTATTAAATTCTTTTTGTTTATTAATTTTTATATTTAGTTCATTAAAATTTATACATGATTTTAATATAATTTTATTATTAATTTCTTTTATTTTATTAATTTTAATTAATTTTCAGTGGTGACGTGATGTAATTCGTGAAGGAACATTTCAAGGAGTTCATACATTTAATGTAATAAAGATATTACGGTTAGGAATAATTATATTTATTTTATCTGAATTAATATTTTTTTTATCTTTTTTTTGATGTTATTTTCATATAAATTTATCTCCTAGAGTAGAAATTGGAAGAATTTGACCTCCTAATTTTATTATAGTATTTAATCCTTTTAATATTCCTTTATTAAATACTATTATTTTATTGAGGTCTGGGGTGTCAATTACATTATGTCATCATAGAATTTTAAATAAAAAGTTATTTATGTCTAATTTAAGAATTTTTATTACATTATTTTTAGGAATAATTTTTACATTTTTTCAGTATATAGAGTATAAAGAATCTTACTTTAGTATTTCAGATTCAGTATATGGATCTATTTTTTTTATAGCTACAGGATTTCATGGTATTCATGTTATTATTGGAACATTATTTATTATAGTTTCTTATTTGCGATTATTAAGTAGACATTATTCTATAAATCATCATTTAGGATTTGAAGCATCTTCATGATATTGACATTTTGTTGATGTTGTTTGGTTATTTTTATATATTTTTATTTATTGATTATCATTTTATTTATATAGTATAAAAAGTATTTTTAATTTCCAATTAAAAGGTTTATAAATTAATATAAATAATTTTTTTAAGTTTATTATTTATTATTTTAGTTATTTTTGTTTCAATAATTTTAATTTTTTTGAATTATTTGATATCAAAAAAGGAATTTTTAGATCGTGAAAAAGTTTCTTCATTTGAATGCGGATTTGATGTATTAAGATCTTCACGATTACCTTTTTCTATTCATTTTTTTATAATTTCTATTTTATTTTTAGTTTTTGATGTTGAAGTTGTTTTTTTAATTCCTTTAATTAATTCTTTTTTAAATTTAAATTTATTTGAATGAATATTTATAAGATTAATGGTTCTAATAATTTTATATTGAGGTTTAGAATTTGAAAAATTTGAAGGTTCATTAAGATGAATTTTTTAGAATAATAGTTTAATAAAAATTTTTAATTTGCATTTAAAAGATATTTAAAAATTTATTTTAAATTAAGAAACATTATAATGTGTTCAACTTCGGATTGAAAAAAAGATTTAAATTTAAATCCTTAATTTTTATTTAAATGAAACCAAATAGAGGTAAATTATTGTTAATAATTAAAATGAATTTATATTCCATTTAATAAAAATAATTTTTGAAAAATAAAAAATTTCTAATTTTTTAATTAATGGTTAAATTCCATTTTTATTTTATTTTATATAGTTTAGTTAAAACTTTATATTTTCATTATAAAAAAAATATTTATTATTTATTTATTTAAAGATTAAGCAATCATTTTAATATTTTCAATATTAAGCTTTTAAATTTAAGCTATTTAAATATAAATAAATATTTATTAAAATTAAGTATGATATAAATATTATTATTAATAATATATTTAATTTATCAATATTTTTAAAGTTATATATATATATAATTATATTAATAATTTTTTTTGAAGAATTTTGTTCTAATCATCCTAAATCACAAATGTAGTTTATTATATTAGAATAAATTATTATTTTTATTTTAATTTTTTTATCTAGTAAAGGTAATAATCATATTAAATTTATAAATTTAAAAATTAAATTATTTTTAAAAAAATAATTTAATTTAAAATTGTTAATAACTAATATAAATAATATTATAAATATTAAAATAAAAAAAATTATTAATTTTATATTTTTTGTTAAAAAAATTTTATTTAATGATGATAATATAATTCAATTAATAATAGATCCATAAAATATTGATATTAATAATAAAATTATTAATGAGTAGTTTATAAAATTGTTTGATAAATAATATCTTATATTATTTATTTTAGGATCTTTAAAAGAAATGTAAAAAATTAAACGAAAAGAATATGAAACAGTTGTTCCTATAGATATATATATTATTAAATATAAAATATAGTTATTATTTAGTATGTTGAATATTTCGATAATTAAATCTTTAGAATAAAATCCCGATAAAAAAGGTATCCCACATAATGTTAAAGTTGCAATATTAAATGTTGAATAAATAAATGGAAACTTTAAGTTTAAATTTGAAATGTATCGAATATCTTGATTATTAAAATAATTGTGAATGATAATTCCAGAACATAAAAATAATAAAGATTTAAATATTGCATGTGTAATTAAATGAAATAATGTTAATTTTGGTAAATTTATTGAAATAGTTATTATTATTAACCCTAATTGACTTAAAGTTGATAAAGCAATAATTTTTTTTAAATCATATTCAAAATTTGCTGTTAATCCTGCTATAAATATTGTAATTATTGATAAAATAAATAAAAAGTATATAAAATTATTATTTATTAAGTGATTAAATCGAATTAATAAATATACTCCAGCTGTAACTAGTGTTGATGAATGAACTAAGGCAGAAATAGGAGTAGGAGCTGTTATAGCTATTGGTAATCAAGTAGAAAAAGGAATTTGAGCACTTTTTGTAATTGATGCAATTAAAATTAAATATATAATTAATATATTTAATTTATTTATTATAATAAAATTTAATGATCCTAAATATATTATTAATCCAATAGATAAAATAATTATAATATCTCCTACTCGATTTATTAAAATAGTAATTATTCTTGAATTAAAACTTTTTTTACTTTTATAATAAGCAACTAAACAATATGAAGATAAACCTAATCCATCTCATCCTAGTAAAATTCTAAATATGTTTATTCTAATAATTATAAAAATTATTGATATAACAAAAATAATAATTAAGTATATGAAACGTTTTAAAGATTTATCTATTTTTATATATTCTATTCTATATAAAATTACTATTGAAGAAATTATTGATACTGTTCTAATAAATAAAAATGTTATTCAGTCTAAATAAATAATATATTCAATTTTTATTGAGTTGATAATAATTAAATTTCATAAAAAAATTATATTAGTTTTTAAAATTAAAAATTTTAAAAATAGTCCAAATATACTAAAACTTAATATTAATAAATAAAAAGATATTAAAAAATATATAATTTAAAATAATAAATTATAACTTTGATTCCACAAATCAATATTTTATTTTAAACTATTTAAATTTAAATTATAAAGTTTAGTTGAATAAAAATAATGTTTAAAGGTAATCAATGTAAAATTAAAATTAGTTTATCTTGAATTGAACTTATTTTAAAGTTATATATATTTTTAAATAATTTTCCATATTGAGAAAAAGCAAATAAGTAAATTGAATAAGATGTACTAATTAATAATACAATGAATAAAATTGGTATAATTATCTTATTTCATAAAATTAGTCTATTTAATAATATGACTTCTCTAAATAAATTTAATGATGGGGGTGCTGAAAAATTTGATGTAGATAATAAAAATCATCATAAAGTCATACTTGGTATTATTATTAATATACCTTTATTAATTATTAATCTTCGTGAATGTGTACGTTCATAATTTATATTTACTAAACAAAATATACCTGATGAACATAATCCATGAGCAATTATTATTATAATTCTTCTATAAAATCTTATTTGAGTTATTGTTATTATTCTTGCTATTAAAACTCTCATATGGACTACAGATGAGTAAGCTACAATAATTTTTATATCACTTTGAATCAAACAAATTAATCTTCTATAAATTCTACCAATAATTCTAATAATAATAAAAATAATATTAAATTTGATAAATAATTTAGGAAAAATTAATATTAAACGAAAAATTCCGTATCTTCCTAGTTTTAATATAATCCCAGCTAAAATTATAGATCCTCTGATTGGAGCTTCTACATGAGCTTTTGGTAACCATAAATGTACTATATATATCGGTATTTTAATTAAAAATGCTCTAATTAATATTATATAATAAAATATATTTATAATGTTATTAGAAATATTAAATAAATTTAATATATTAAATATTAAAGTATTTATTTTATTATAAATTATTATAATTATTATTAATAAAGGTAATGATCCAAATAATGTGTAAAAAATTATGTATATAGTTGCTTGAATTCGGTTAATTTGTATTCCTCAACCTAAAATTAATAGTATAATAGGGATTAATCTTAATTCAAAAAAAATAAAAAAAATTATCAAATTAATTGAGAAAAATGAAACTATTAAAATTATAATTAATATAATTATAATTAGTAAAAAAAAATTATTAAAATATTTTTTTAATTCTTTATTTCTTGTTAATAAACAAAGTCTTAAAATTCAAATAGTTAAAATTATTAATCTTAAAGAAATTGAATCTATTCCTAAATAGTAAAAAATTTTATAATAATTATTTATTTTATTAAGTATTATTATTATAATAATAATTAATATAAATATACAATTTTTAAAAATTATTTTATAAAATTTGTTTTTGATTAAAATAATTATTCTTAATAAAGATACAATTAAAAAAATTATTATTGACATTTTAAAAGTTTTAAATTATTACTATAATCGTTTCCTGTTAATCGAACTAAATTAATTAATAAAGAAAGTCCTAAAACTCTTTCACATACTGAAATTCCTAAAAAAATTGTAATTATAAATAAATTAATTTCATTAATTAATAGAATCCTATATAAGTTATAAATTATATTTACAATTATAAATTCTAATGAAATTAAAGTTAAAAGAATATGTTTATAATAATAAGAGTATATAAAACATGAAGAAAAAAAGAAAAAAATTTTAATATTTATTCTGATAAGTTATATAGTTTATTTAAAATATTAATTTTGTAAATTAAAGATAATTAATTTTTATAACTTCAAAAAAATAAATTAATATATTTTTAACTTCCAATGTTAATGTTTTAAATAAACTATTTTTTGAATATTAACAATTTATTCAATTTATATAATTTTTAATTTACTAATATTTATTATTATATTGATTCCTTCAAATTTAATTTCTTTTCATCCATTAATTTTAAGATTAATATTAACTTTTTATATTATTATTATAAGGTTATTAATAAATTTAATTAATAGAAATTATTGATACTCATATATTTTATTTTTAATTATAATTGGAGGATTAATAATTTTATTCATGTATTTTACTAGTATTGCAAGAAATAATTTAATTAATTTTAATATTAATTTTATAAAATATTTTTTTTTAAAATTAATTTTATTTATAATTTTTTTTTTAATTATAGTATTTTTTAATAGTAAATTTATTTATTATTCAAATTTTTTAGAAATTTTAAATATTTTTGATAAAAATTTTTATTTAGTAGATTTAATAGCAAAAAATTTATATATAGATTTTTCTATAGATTTAAATATATTTATATTAACATATTTATTTATAACTATAGTTAGGTGTGTATTATTATGCACTAAAGTTATATTACCTTTTCGTCAATTAAACTATGTCTAAGTTTTTTATAAAAAAAAATATTTTATTAATATTAATTAATAAATCTTTAGTAAAATTACCTACTCCTATAAATATTTCAGTTTGGTGAAATTTTGGAAGTTTATTAGGATTATTTTTAATAATTCAGTTAATTACTGGTCTATTTTTATCTATACATTATGTTTCAAATGTAAATTATTCTTTTTTTAGGATTATTCATATTATTCAAGATGTAAATTATGGATGATTGATACGTTTAATACATATAAATGGGGCATCTTTTTTTTTTTTTTGTGTTTATTTTCATATTGGCCGTGGCTTATATTATGGTTCTTACAAATTAATAAATACATGATTTGTAGGTATTATTCTTTTTTTATTAATAATAGGAACTGCATTTATAGGTTACGTTTTACCTTGAGGACAAATATCTTTTTGAGGTGCGACTGTCATTACTAATTTATTATCTGCTATTCCTTATATTGGGCAAATACTTGTAGAATGATTATGAGGAGGGTTTTCAGTTGATAATTCAACTTTAAATCGTTTTTATACATTTCATTTTTTAATGCCTTTTATTTTATTAATATTAGTTTTGATTCATTTAATATTTTTACATGAGACAGGATCTAATAATCCTTTAGGAGTTAATAGAGATCTTTATAAAATTTCTTTTCATAATTATTACACATTAAAAGATTTTTTAGGATTTGTTATTGTCGTAGCTATATTTATATTTATTGTAATAGAATTTCCCTACATTTTAGGAGATCCTGAAAATTTTGTTATGGCTAATTCAATAATTACTCCAGTGCATATTCAACCCGAATGATATTTTTTATTTGCTTATACAATTTTACGATCTATTCCAGATAAATTAAGAGGAGTTTTAGCTTTGCTAATATCTATTTTAATTTTATACCTTATACCTATTTTGAATAAAAAAAATAATTTTCAAAGTTATTTTTTTTATCCTTTAAACCAAGTTTTATTTTGAATATATTTTTGTATTTTTTTAATATTAACTTGATTAGGATCTCAACCAGTTGATTTTCCTTATGTTGAGTTAAGACAATTATTAACAATTTTATATTTTTTTTATTATTTTTTAAGAATATTTATTATTAATATATGAGATTTTAATATAAAATTTTAGATAATGAGTTTGAATAAACATATATTTTGAAAATATATTATAGAATTAAAAATTCTATTATCTTATTTATAATTTATTAAAAAAATTATTTCTAAAGGGTATTTTAAAAAAATTATATAAAGTATAGATATTAATAAAATTAAAGGTAGTTTATAGAATCAACAAAAGTATATTAAATTATCATATCGTAGACGAGGCAATGTAATTCGGATTCAAACAATTAAAAAAATTATAAAAATTGTAATTAAATATGTATATAAAATTATAAAATTACTTCTAAAAAAAAATATTACAAATAAAAATATTATAAAAATAATTCTTGTGTATTCTGCTAAAAAAATTAAAATAAACTTTCTATTTCTATACTCAATATTAAATCCTGATACTAATTCAGATTCTCCTTCAGATAAATCAAAAGGAGTTCGATTAATTTCTGCAAGTATTCTTATAAATAATAATGTTATTAAAGGTATAAATAAAATAAAATTATATATGTAAATTTGATATTTAGTTAAATAATTTAAGTTAATATTATTAATTATTATTAAAATAATTAATAAAGAAATTGATAAAGTTACTTCATAAGAAATTGATTGAGCAATTGATCGTAAAGATCCAATCATAGAAAATGAATTATTTGAAGATCATCCAGATACTATTAACCCATATACTCCTATACTTAGTAATCTTAAAATAAATATAAAATTAAATTTTATATTAATGGAATTTGTTGCTAAAGGATAGATTATTCATAATCTTAAAATTAAAATAAATATAAGTATTGGGGCTATTAAATAAAAATAAAAATTTGATTTTATTGGGTAAAAAAATTCTTTTGTTAATAATTTTAAAGCATCTCTAAAAGGTTGTATTAATCCAATAAATCTTACTTTATTAGGTCCTTTACGATAATGAAAATACGCTAAAATTTTTCGTTCGAATAAAGTTAAAAATGCAACTCTAATTAAAATATTAATTAATACTAATAAAAATATAATTATGATATTTAGTATATAAATTATTATTTGTATAATGTATTATTTGTAATTAAATTAATTACTTTTATAAATTCTAATTTTATTGCATAATCTGCCAAAATAATTATTTTATTAAAATATTTAATAAATTATTTATATTATAAATTCCTTTCGTACAATTATATTAATTTTATTTAAAGATAGAATCCGATCTGGCTTACACCGATCTTAACTCAAATCATGTAAGATTTTAAAAGTCGAACAGACTTAAATTATTAAATTTTTGCTTTTAATTTAATCTTAATTCAACATCGAGGTCGCAATCTTTTTTATAAATGTGAACTTTCAAAAAAAATTACGCTGTTATCCCTAAGGTAATTTATTTTAATATTCTAAAAATTAGGTTTATATTTTCATTAATTTATGTATTATTTATTTAAAAGTTTATTAAATTATAAAATTACCCCAATTAAATATTAAAAGTAATTTATATATGAATTATTATAAATTTAATTATTTTTAATATAAAATTCTAAAGGGTCTTCTCGTCTTTTAATATTATTTAAGAATTTTAACTTAAAATTTAATTTAAATTTTTATTTTATTTATAAAGTTTATATTTCATTTAATCTTTCATTCTAGTTTTCAATTAAAAAACTAATTATTATGCTACCTTTGTACAGTTATTGATACTGCAGCCATTAAATTATCATTGGGCAGATTAGACTTAAAATTATTTTCAATAAGACATGTTTTTGTTAAACAGGTGAATATATTATTTGCTTAATTCATTAATAAAATTTTTTTTACAATTTTTTATTTTTTTATTTTTGTATTTACTAATATAATCATTATTATTATTAAATTTAAATTATTTAATAAAATTTAATAAAATTTTAAATTATTTATAAATATTGATTAAATTTAATTAAATTATTATATATTTTTTAACATTAATTATTATTATATTTATGGTATTAAATTGTATAATTACAAATTTTAATTTAAAATTAAAAGTTTATCCCTTTAATTTTTATAATAAAAAAATTTTAGTATATTATTTTAAAATATTTTATTTTATTACTTAATTAAATTAATTTATTAAATAACTAGATATCAAAAAAATCGGTTAATATATTGTTTCTAAATATAAATTATTAATATTAATTTTATAATAAAATATTTTATATTTAATTTTTTTTTTTTCGAGATTTAATTAATATAATTTAATTTTAATTATCCCTGATACAAAAGGTAAAAATATTTAATTTAATTTTAAAATATTTTATTTAAATATTTTTATTTTAAATAATATTATTTTGTTTTATTTTAATAACTTGAAAAAATTAAAAAAATTTTTTTTAGGAAAATTAATAATTATTTGATAATTTTTATAAAATAAAAATTTATAATAAATATATCTTAATATTGTAAGTATTAAATTTTAATTAAACTAAAATTTTAATCTAATATTACTTTCCAGTAATATTACTTTGTTACGACTTGCCTCAAATTTATGAGAATGACGGGCGATATGTACATATTTTAAAATTTAAATCAATTTATAATATAAATATAAATTTACTTTTAAATTCTTTTTATTTATTAATTAATTTAATAAATTTAATTTATTAATAAAGTAATTCATTACATTCTTAAATATTAATTATACTTTGACTTGAATTATTTTTTATAAAAATTTTAATTTTAATTTAAAAATTATTTTTTAATACAGAAGTATATAAATATGTAAATTTAAGTTTTTTTTATCGTGTAGTATCAATTAATAAATAAATTCCTCTAAATAAGTTAAAATACCGTCAAATTTTTTAAGTTTAGTGATTTAATCATTTAATATTTAAATTTAATATTTTTAAGTTTTATAATAGGGTATCTAATCCTAGTTTTATTAAAATTTTAAAAAATTCATTATATAAAAATATTAAAAATTTTTTAAAATTTATATTTTATCAAAATATTATTTTTATTTTTAATTTTTATTTCAAATTTATTAAAATTATTATTTTATTAATTTTTTTATAATTGTTTAACCGCAATTGCTGGCACAATTTTTATTTAAAATATAATTTTTTTTAATTAATAGGTTACTATATTTATAATTATATATATTAAATTATTTTTATTTAAATTTAAAATTTTATATATAAGTAAAAATATAAATTAATATTTAAACTAAAATTTAATTTATTTATAATTTTTAATTATTATATTTTAAGACCTTAAATATATTTAAATAAAGGTTAAAAATAACATATATTATTCTATCAAAATAATCCTTTAGTTCAGGCACTTTATTTTAAATTTATTTTCTAATTAAAATTTTAAAATAATTAATTTTATTTTTATAAAATAAAAATTGGGAAAAAATTAAAAATATTTTAAGTAATATTAATTTAATCAAATAATTTTAAGTTTATTTAATTATTTTAAATAATTATTTCTAATAAATTTTTTAGTTAGGATATTTTATTTCATTAAAAATTATTTGATTTAATTAAAATTTTAAAATAATTAATTTTATTTTTATAAAATAAAAATTGGGAAAAATTAAAATATTTTAAGTAATATTAATTTAATCAAATAATTTTAAATTATTTAATTATCTTAAATAATTATTTCTAATCAATTTTTTTAGTAGGATATTTTATTTCATTAAAAATTATTTTGTATAATTATTTATTATTTTATTTTAATTTAATTGAATTTTAATTAATATTTTGATTAGTTTAAGTTAAATAATTTATAATTTTTTATAAATCTAATAAAGTTAATATTAATTTTGATAAATGTTTTTTATTAAAGTTAAATAATTTTATTTTAATTATTAATTTAAAATTATCTTTAAGTCGATAATTTTAATTTATAAATAAAACAAAAATTTTTATTAATTCAAATCAAAAAAATTTTTTAGTTTAGGATACTTTATTTCATTAAAAGTTATTTTGGATAATTATTTATTATTTTAATTTAATTAAAATTTTTATTAATATTTTGATTTATTTTAATTTAATTAAAATTTTTATTAATATTTTGATTTATTTTAATTTAATTAAAAT
>JAPYYR010001401.1:0-15496 GCA_030523065.1 Aphidius colemani
TTGTATTTGAATTATTTTTTCTATCAATTTCATTAATCATTTTATTATTATGATGCATTCAATATATTATTTTATCAATGATAATAAATAACAACATAAAATATTTATTAAAATAAAAATAAATCCTTGATTACCACAAAGATAAAAAAAAAAAGTAAATATGATTCTGCAATCTTGAAAATCTTTAAAACTTTATTGCTAAATTTTTTTCTAATAATTAAATAAGATTATTTAATTATTTATCTATTTATCTATCCAAATTAAATTAAAATTTTATCATTTAATTTTCCGCTAAGTGAGTTTAAGCGTTATTTCACTTTTGACAAATCTAGTAAGTTGAGTGTTAATTTATTTATACACATAAGACTTATAGAAAATAAAAAAAAAAAAAATCTTTTGGCTGGGTTACACATATTGGCACCTAGACTACATAAAATCCGTAAATAAAGTCTCCAAAAATAATAGATTTCTATTGTCAATCTGCGCATGTGCTTTTATTTTTTAATTTAATTTTAATTTTACTTTTTTGTTGCATAGAAAAATGCATTCTTCTGTGGATAGTGTCGAGTTTCAGTTCAAATTAAATCTTCAATATAAATGTTAAATTAAAAAAACCAGGTAACTCATATTTCTTTAATACAATTTATAAACCAAAAAACAAATAAATTTCTCATTTATAAAATTTTAGAAATATTAAATATGGGACGTAGAAAAAAGCCATCAAAAAAAATTAAAAATAACACAAAAGAATTATCTAAAAATGATGATAATGATGAATCATTAGTTTCAATTCTTAATATTTCATTACGACTTGATTTGCCATTTATAAAAACAATTGACAGTGATGATAACGATGATGAAGATGATGAAGAAACATTGGAATTTCAAATTCGTCCACGTTTTGTATTTATGTCAAATTTATGCTTAGTCTGCATGCAAATTTGCAACAACATACATTGTGAAAATTGTAAAATGGTATCATACTGTTCAGTTGAACACAAAAATAATGATAAAATAAATCACCATACACTTTGTAATGCATTGAAAGAAGTTTGCAAAGGCATGGAAGGTTTTTCATTAGCTAAAACATTGACCCCAGATTTATATCGTTTATTCCGAATAAAAACAATAACAATTATTGAAAATAAAATAAACAGAAAGCTTGATTTATGGGAAAGAGAAATATTATTATATCCAAAAATTTGTAGATCATGTAAAAAAATTGACAATGAATTAACACTATGTCCAGAATGTCGTGTTGACTATTATTGCTCAAATCATAATGTTAATCATAAAAAATGGTGTAAAGATTTTCAAATTTATTATAAAATAATAACAATGCAATATCGTTACGGTTTCACTGAGCCATGTGTACCAAATTTTTATACCAACGAGCCATATGTGTTACCAGAAAATTTTGATTTTTTAATTTACAATATGTTTAAAAATAATTCAGTCTACAGAAATATTGATGTGTATACATATGCATCGTTGTCTTGCATATCAACTGTACCATTAACGACATTATTTTCTATACAAAAAACAATTGATAATTGGTATAATTATGAAGTATTAACAATTGATATTATTGGTGCTGAATTTACATTTGAATGTGTGTCATTAAGAGTATGGGAAAAATTTCTACTCCATTTGTTACCAAATTTAAAAATTATTAACATAAATTTTACTGGTCCAGAATTAATATTACCATCAGTGCCAATTAGATTTATTGAAAATGTAAAAATTTGTCGTAAATGTAAGCTGCTAAAACGGAAAATTAATGTTAAGTTTAATGCACAGAAATTGTATCATCATGTTGATGATGCCAAGGCTGATATTGTGTGTTTATTTAATCCAGGATTATATAGAAATACTGGCTATGATGGAACTGACACTTGGCCAGATACAATTAAAAAATTTTGTTGTTTAAAAGTACCAGTTGTTGTAACTTCGTATACTGAATTTGAAATACCACATGATGTTGAAAGAATTAAATCTATTTTTGATGTTAAAATACTTATGGAGCCACAAAAAAATCCATTTGCATCTGTTAAACCAGATAGAAACTTTGTCAGTGATGATGTTGCACCACTTATGTATAAAAATAATTGTATCAGTATTATTCAAGGATTATAAAAGTCATCTTCATTTACAAATAATTATTCAACTTTTTCTTTAAAATTTAATTCTCATTGTTTCATGTTTTTTTTTTTACCTAAAGCTTTTGTATTATTCAATTTAATTTATTTTTTTTCATGTAATAAAAAAGAATATCCGGTATTTTATTTACTCAATTTAAAATAATTTTTTTTTGACTTGTAATTTTATTTTATTTATAATTGACATTCACAAATAAGAAAAATAAAAAAAAAAAATAATAAAAACCATCTTGTTATTATTATAAAATAAAAAAAAAAAAAAACAAAATAATATTAAATTAACAGCAATTTTAACATGTAAAATATAAAATTTAAAAATTATTATCTTGATGGTTTAAAAAATATTCAAATTTTTTTTATAACTAAAAAACAAAAAAAAAATTCTTATCAAGATTTAGTTTAATGTAACTCTTCTTGGATTATCATTATTCATATTTTTCATTTTTTTTCAAGGTTTAAATTATACCTTGAAATTGTTTTTTTGTAAATTTTATCTATCCTGTTGTATTTTTTTATTGCAATTAAACTTCTAGCTTTTAATATTTTCAAGTGAGACGTAAAACAACAAGTAGAGAAATTAATAATACAATATAAGTAAATGAAGATTTACAGGTATTTTCAGCACCAGATAATTCATAGAAAAAACGATTGTATGCACGATCACAATGTGATGGCCAATCTTTGAGACAACTGGCATACGCTAATGCATGAGCAATGTAATTTTGTTCAAACGTACCACGAAAAAGATGTGAATAAGGTCCTGAAAAAAATAATAATTATTTATCAAACTAATAATAAATTATTTAAAATGAATGAAAAACATTTATAATATATTTTTTTTAAATTACCAATAGCATATACTCCAACATCTTCACCTCCATGTGTATCATCTTTAAGTGGCATACCAGAAAAAAATTGATAAAATGGATTATTTCTAGTTTGATCATCTTCAACTGCAATCCATGTTGAAGTTGAATTTGTATTATTTACTCTATGATGCCAATAACCAGGTCCATTAGCATATGTTAATGTTTCATATGGTTTACTATTTTTATCTAATTTATTATTTGCAAAACCAAGGATATCATTACCACGAGTTGGATAACCATTCATTGTAAATGCATGTGAATGATCAGCAGTTACAATAATTAATGTTTCTTCAATATTAACTTGACTCAATGCAACTTTAACTGCTTCATCAAGTTCAGTAACTTCACGTAATGCTAAACGTGCATAATTTTTATGATGTGCTATGTCAATTTTTCCACTTTCAACCTGTTTTTAAATGATAAAAAAAAAAGTTAATTAATTAGAGCGAAAAATTGTTAGTTAATATCTTACATACCATCAAAAAAAATCCATTTTTATTCTTTTTCAACATTTTTATCGCTTGGAGTGTCATGTTGGCTAGTGTTGGTATTTCTGGTGTACTAACTTCACGATATGGCAAATGACTTGATGAAAATAATCCCAATACTTTTTGTGTATTTTGAATATCAATCGACATTAATTCAGCAGTATTGGTTACAAATTTACCATCTGGATTAAATTTTTTCCATATTTGAGTCAAATCTTTTCCATCTTCACGTATACAAGATTCTGTATCAATTTTATCATTCAATGTATGACCTAAATTTTGTGCTCCACCACCAAGCATTACCTTTAATTAACAATCAAAAAAATATCATTGAATAATATTATTTTATCAGGATAAACAATAGTAATCGTTAGACATGAAAAATAAGAGAGTTTTTATTTATATTTTAGCTTATCAATTCTTGTACTCTTAATGAGATAAAAAACTTTTAATTTCTACTTTTAAATAGTTCAAAAGATAAGTAAAATCTTTATCAAAAAAAATTGTAATTCAATTTTAAAATAGCGACATTTATGATTTAATATGTTGTTTTATTAAGTTAAATTTTAATAGAGTCTATAATTTTTTTTTTCTATTTAAACAACAATACAAATTCACGTGTAATAATGTCCTTTGAATAACATTATTAAAATTAATAATAGGACCGGATACATGACTCGATAAAAATGTCGTATATTTTAAATTGGCAATTAGCCTTGAACTTCCTTTATTCTTCAGATCATCAGCATAATTTTGTATTTAAAAAAAAAAAATAAATATTAATTTTTATTTAATTAACAAATAAAATTGTAATCAAGATTTATTTTATATTTTTAAATCTAACAATAGAACGGTTTTATCATTACTAATGATTCATTTTAATTTGAAAAATAATTTGACTTACTTTGAAATGATTACCAGGTGCATCTTCAATTAATTGACGTGCAATATCTTTGGCACAATTTTTGTGTTCCCTTGGTATATTACTGTCACATTCCCAATCACGATTATTAACATGTGCATAAAGTGCAGCTGGTGTTGCATGAGTTATTCTAGTTGTCGTAACAAATCCTTAAAAAAAATTTCTATTTATTAAAATAATTAAAATGTAGCTAAAAAACATGTGCTAATTTAACAAGACTCATTTGATTTATTTCAATTGTGTGAAAACAATATGGACAAAAAGGTTTACCTCGATATAAATGAAGGTCATTTTTTGACCTCAACAATAAAAAGTATATTTTTACAACAGTTAACAAGGTTCACTCATGCACTGATTCTTTATTGACTACTTAACAGTGTCGTGAGTTGACTGGAACTTGGATAATACATATTTACCTTTTTTAATTTAAATACATTATCATTTATTTTTTTTTTTTTTCGACCTCAAATCAAGAATATAAATATCCACGCTTCATTTCATCTATACGTTTTTTATTTTTAATAATTAACTTTTTCTTTTTTTTTTGTTATCTAAGAAAATAGGTAATAATGTCGAGTGATAATAAAAAAAAAAAGATAATAAATTATTTCATTAGAAAAGTGATATTTTATTATCGTAAATTTGTTTGATTATCAACTCAATTAAATTGACATATTTTTAATTTGATTTGATGAAAATTAATTTATAAAATTCACAAAATGATTATGTATTTTTTAAAAAATTAAATAAATTTAAATATTTCCATTTGAAATATGATAATGTTGTAAAAATAAAGGAAATGTTTATGTAATTTTTTGAGTATTTTTAATATTACCTGTATCCATTCCAGTTGCCTGTGCCCAATCAGCAACGGTTGTTAATTTTCTTTCTTCAATCGTACTTTTGTCACATGTATCTAATACAGCTTTTCCATCTAATCCTATGACCTTGTAGCGATTTTTCACACCGGAAAATATTGCTGTAGCTGTTGCAGCACTATCTGGCACTTGTTTATCAACATTATATGTCTAATAAAAAGTCGAAAAAATTATTATTAAAATATTTTTTCTATTTATATAATAATGTATAGCATACATGAAATATTTTATAAACTCATTCTAAATACCTTGGAAAATCCAGTGTTTGGAAATTTTTCAAAAACAAGTTTATATTCTTCGCCACTGTATCCTTTTCTTTGACCTGTAAATATTCTTCCTGATGTTATTGATGCCATTCCCATACCATCACCAATAAATACAATAATATTTTTAGCACGTTTTTCAATATTTTTCATGGAAAGAACTCTTTGTAAATTGTCCTGTCCGGATTTCATCCAAAATGATACATCTAAGTGTTTTATTAAAAATTTTTATTATCATAATTTACTTGATGTTTTTATTCTTCTTTTTTTAATCATTAAATTACCTTCATAGTCAACTGATCCTTGACGAAGGGCAACAGAATTATGGATACTTGCGATGATACAGAATATTAAAAAAATTAAACTATTCATTTTTCTGCAATAAACCAGTTTTTAAATTGATTAATTATTTTTCATTCTTTATCTTTATTATTGTTTAAAAAAAATAAGAAAAATTTAATAAATGTATTTTTGTGTTTTAGTAGCTAATAATTATCATATTGTACTTTTAATTTGATAAATTTCCCTTTTAAATTGTGTCAATTTGAATAAAATTAAACTCAATAACGATAAAAAAAAAATTGCATTTATAATTGCAAATAATAATAATAATTATATGTAACTAAACTTTCATTTTTCAAATCAATTATAAAAAGAAAAAAAATTGATATTTTTTTATATTCTTAAACTCAATATGTACGTTCATTTAAAAAAACACATAAATAATTGCATCAAAAGAAAAAAAAGATAAGTAATTTTTTTGGTAAATAAAAGATAAGATTATAAATTAAAATGTAAAAAAAAAATTATAATTTTATTGAAAAAGGTTTGTTAATAAATTTTTCTTTTTAATTTACTTGTATTTATATTATGAGTTGTAATCTGAATGACCTGATGACCAACTTACATTAAATGCAATGAAGACCAGGTCAGCAGCAAGTGATGATGATCCAGTGAAAAGGGCTCCCCAAGTATCGTTGACTTCCTGTCACACAAGCCTCGTGAAAAATATTATTATTTAAATAAAAAATTATTATTTAAATAAATATTTAATTTTTTTGATTAACAACATCATTGAAATATATTTAAATAAATAATTTCTACACAATTTAATTTTAACTAATTTATAACTTTAATTTCACTTGTTGAAAATTCAAAGCAGGAGGTATAATTTTTTTACTTTTTTAATTTTCCTCTGTGTACTTGATGTACCGGCTCACGTCGACTTGTACGATTCAACGTTGAATATTGTCACTTTATATAGTAACAATGTGGGGGTATTTGTGAATTGAATCGAGGCAAGTTATACAGACAAAATGACGAAGATTTTTTTGTTCACGTGGTGGTTTATTATTAAATATAAAAAACACCACAAAATCTTTATCATCAACGAACAAGTATAACGTGATTTTCATCTGCAGATATTGAAGTGCATCGTGATGACATCATGTAAATAATAAAAAGTTATAATTTAAAAAATAATTAACTATACATATAAAATCAAGATAAAAACTTTATTTTTTATTTTTAACAATTCATTTGTTCATTAGCTAGCAAAAAAGACAATTTATATATCAAAAATAAAATCATAAATTTATATAGGAATATTTAAAGAATTTAGGAAAAAAAAAAAACAACAAAAATTTATCGTTTTTTTTTTTATAAAACAAGATTTTTTAAAAGTTGAATTGGTTTTCTTTTTTTTATGGAATTTTTTGGAGAACTGGTTCAATAGATTTTTTAAAATTTAGTCAATTTTTTTATTGCTGATTGAATTTTTATTTTAAAATTAAAATTATTTATTATTTCATTTGAATATTTATAAAATGTTCATTTGGGTATTTATTATTTATGTAAAATGAAATCAATATTATTTTTTCATTTGTTTATTGCTGTTGGTAAATTTATTTTGAATGAATTCATTTTGCTTTGATAATAAATTGATAATACTTGTTGAAATTTTTATGATTAAAATTACGATAGAAATGATAGTTGCTTGGCTAATAGTAGAATATATATCTCGACTGAATTAATGGTTTAATAATCACGCTTTGTCAGCACAATGATGATTCTTGAAATAGTCAATTGAATAAAATCACTAATGTATACACGTGATGATGATGGTTTAAAATATCCTACTTTTTAAATCAGTAAACTAATCAATCATGAAATTAAAACGTGTTTTTAAATTACACGAAAAAAATTTACAAACTTAAGCATATTTTTCTACTTTAAATTATTAAAAAAAAAAGATAAATAAATGAACGACAAACAAAAGATAAGAAAAATTAATTCTAAAAAGGAGAATAATATTTTTTTTTTTTCGCTTGTTTGATAATTGACATGCAAACTTTTCATTTAATCAACATTCACGTTTAAATACACACTAAAATTCAATTGTCATTAATTAAAAAAAAAAAATTATTAATGACGTATTTATTTATTCCTCACAATATAAATATTATTGTCTTTTTAAATGAATGATGAATTTTTTATTATTCCACAAGTCTGATTTTGAAGATTAAAAAAGAATAAAAATTTCTTTATTTTTTCAGGCTTTTTTTCATCAATAATAATCATATTATCTAAGGAGGAAAAATATTAACAAATAATTTACATGTACTTGGAGATTAACAATAATTCTACTTGATATTTTGAGGATTTAGAAAAAAAAATCAACAGGAAATTAATGTGGCCAAATTGATAAATAATATTTCGATCTTGAAATAAAGTTATATAAACATTTTCAAATGTTTATCCAGCTGTTGATGGTAAATCATTCATCTTCTATTGTAGTTTTGATAAAACAGAATATTATTTGAATAATTGCTTTAATTTTTGACTCAAGAAAATATTATATTCGAAACAAAATATTATTTAAATTTAACTATTTAGTTAAAAAAAAAAAAAAAAAAAAAAAAATTATTCAATATTTTCACCTAAAATATTGAATAAATTTTAATTAATTATTAATCTTACTCTACAATCTAATTAAGATATAATGAAAATTGAATTTTGTCTTTTGATACTTGAATTTTTCGCTTTTTAATTAATTAAAATCAACAAAGCAGTTTTCTTTTTATCAACTTTAATAGATAGATGAATTTATTAATGCCAGATGTCGTTGGCTGTTCATTTTTGAATTTTGAAAAAGATGCTATTATGCTTTCCGCGCGTGTATTTGTGGGGGCCGGTGTTGATGATCATGATGGAGAGAGGGACAGAAGCAGTCAGACCCTGAACTGGTTCGACGCGGTCCTCGAAGGGGCCAAGATGGCGTTTGTCCTACGGCCTTAATTTCATTACAAAACAAAACATTTGTTATTAATAATTTAATCGCGATTTATAAAATAACAAACAATCAAATAATATTCTCCCTTAAATTATTCAGATATAATACGTTATTATTATGTGCGTGTGTGAGTGTGTTGATACAAATAACAACATAAATATTTCGTGTGACGGTTATGAAAATTTGAAACATAAACATATTATTTATACTTTTTTGGAGTGAATTATATTTTAATAAACAATTAAACGGTTCATATAAAATAATGTCATAATTGTTTTTGTATCTATTTTTCTTTTGTTTACAAGTGAATTTAATTAATTTTTTAAGTTTTTTTCTTTTGTTTATGTGTTAATGATGAATTTATTTGACAATTTAAACAATTAGTATTAATTTTTGGTTATATTTTTTATTAATAATTGAATATTTGAGGATAAAAAAATGAGTGTGACGCCGGACATTGGTGTTGTTGAGCAATCAACAGAAACAAGTAATGTGAGTGAAAATAATATTCATGTAATTATTGAGGAAAAAAATCGTTTGATCATTTGTGAACGTGCCAAATCTGATAGCCTTGAGAAGACATTGTTTGAAAAAAATGCTGAAATTGATGCATTACGCTGTCAACTATCAAAATTACAATTTGAACTTGAAATTGCTGACCTTAAACGTCTCAACGATGAATGGTAAGTTTTTTTATAAATATTATGAAAAAAAAAATATTTACTATAATTAATAATTTATCTATCAACATTGGTTATTCTATTTTGTTGATTTTTTCAATGAAATTAATAAGTAAATTGATGATTTTTTGACCTCTAAGTTATTTGGAATTTTATAATTATTTTTTTGGCTGCCTTGTGGTGCCCTGGGGCAATATGTTTCTGGTATTTAGATACTTTCTTTTTTAAATTTGTCTGGACTTTTTAACAAACGACCTTGTAAGGCCAGATTAAAATCACCAACATTGTTTAACAAAATTTATAATTATTTTCACCTAATTTAATCAATTTTCACTTAACAAAGTCATTTATTTTTATTTGGCTGTATTATCCTTATCACAGACAATGATTTAGAGGAATAAAAATAATATTTGTAGTTAATTTAATTTGGTAAATTTCATTTTATTTGTTCGTGTTTTGCTGGCATTGCTTTATTTTTCCCCAATCAAAGCTGAATTAATTGAATAGTTGCTTGCCACAAATAGCTAATTGCCATTGGGACTGTGAAAACAGAACGGTGTTAATAATAATTAAAAAAAAGAAGATTTATAAAATAAATATAAATAAATGTGTCAGCTCGTTTCCGCCATGTTAATATAAAAAAAAAAAATTATTAAACATTTAATCACTACTACTCAGCGTGCAGATAAAAATATTTTTTTCCTTAAACATTTTTCAACATTATGATTAACACTATTTTTTTAGACAAACAAATATTATAATTAATAAAATTTTAAAAATATATTTTATATATTCATAAACTTTATCCATTTTATTTTATTATTAAAAAATTTTTAAACAATTTTAATAACATCAGGGTTGAACTCACAAATTACAATACAATTGTTAATTAATTGGCTGATTAATTTTAATTATTTATAAATTTTATGTGAAAAAAAATAAGAAAATTTAATCATTCAAATGATCTGTTTCATTTTCACTTGACTAAATATTTTCATAGCTGATTTAATTAACAAAAACCGAAACAATAGCTTTGAATAATAATAAAAAAACAAAATAAAGTCTATCAAATGTAAATTGTATTCATCCTATTATTACTTTGTTTTTATTTTTTTTTCATTTGATAAATTTAGTTCAGGTCTATCACCTCTCGCCCATTTTAATCATTACCATTTGCAAATTTACCCCAGGTGAATTTTATTATGAATAAAAATAAAATAATAATGATAAATTTTATTATTACTTGGGTGATCAATCATGCCTCACTAAATTACTAGCCATTATAGATATTTCTCTTTTTTTTTAATTTTTTTTTCACTTCAAAGACTAGGTTTGTTCGTGTCATGCTTTTGTATTTTACTATTTGATCAATATCTCATGTTTTTAAATTTAATAAATCATAAACTAGGTCGTTTTAGGTGTCATTATTAATATTTATAATTTTTTAAATTACTCCAGTTGCTTAGATTTTTTATAAATTTATTATTTTCATTTTCCCTCGAAGATATTTATGTTTTTTTCTATTTTTAAAAGTTTACACTGCTAGTTAAGATAAGGATTTATTTGCCAACTTTTTTTGTTTTATTTATTTTAATAATATTTATTCGAGCCTTAATAAATTTTTTTAATTGATCACATGGCTTGTCAATGACTTCATTGATGACATCATTATCATAACAACAAAAACCCAATGTAAAAAAAAACCTCAATGAAAATTTTAAATTAAATCAAAAAATAATTTGACAAAAAAAAATCTACAGGTGTGGTTAGAATGAATGTCGAGCCATCATAAAAATAAATAATAGACAATTGTCAATCCTTTTTTTCTATTATTAAATTATTTTTTATATTCAAAAGAATAATTTTAAAAATTTCATATACAAATAGTGACTCTGTTTGTTGTGAAAATAAATATAAAATGTTTATTTAAAAATATTTAAATATACAAATAAAAAAAAAAACAAATTTATTAATAAAAATAATAGTGTCTTTGATGATGTAGCACTTATTGGTCTATGTGCATGTTTGATAATGATCGATTATTATTTATCGTGTTGATGAATAATAATGAGAAAATTTAATTTTCATATTTAAGTGTCTGGGGAAGTTCTTACGACCGGTTTCCCTTATGTCTTTTATTTTTATACCTTTATGTTTCTCACACAAATACACTTGATGTATAATTTTTTTTGTTAGTGGATTTTTTTTTATCATCACGAGGTGTACATAATATTTATACAAAAATTATAACGCCTTCCTTTTTTTTTTTTTTTCTTATGGTTATTATAAATATGTACAATGTACACCTTCACTTTTGTGCGTAAACAAATGTTTTATTTTAATATTATTTTAATTCTTTCGTATTTAAAAATTAAGTTATGCCCCTATCAAACATATCCTCACTCATGTGGATATAAATTTGTGCAAGGTACTGACTCTGAGGAGTAAAAAAAAATATTCTCACCATAGGAAAGTTAGTTTTATGGAGTAACATCGGTTATTTTTTTTAATTTTTACTTTATGATCTTGTGGTATTTTATGGGCTTTAAAAAAAAAGGTTTATTTAGATAAAAAAATCAATTTGGTTATTATAACAGTCAATTTCCTAGTAGCATTTTGATGCTTATCATTTAAACAGTTAAATTTATATTGTTGTATAACGAAAAATTTGGATATTCAATTGATAAAATTAAAAACGATCCATAATAATTAAACTTTCGTTTACTTTTTTTTTTATCGGAAAAATATCTATCACTATTTATTTTTTGATTATCTGAAAAAAATTTAATCAAACTATCAAGTGCATCGAGAACACAAAGTGCTTTTCCTTGTCACTGGTGAAGATGAAAAATTTTCAATAGAAAAATAATAATAAATAAATAAAAAAAAATCATTTCCGATAATAAAAAACAATAATAATGAAAAGTAGATAAATTGAATTTTGTTTTTTTATAAATTCCGATAACTTTTGCTTTTCAAAGACATAAAATATTTAGAAAATAAAATTTAAAAATGATTAAATTCTATTATCTACGATTCTTATTTATTTATTTATTTATTTTTTTAATTTTATCGTCAACAAAATGAGATATTGGACTTTGACTTCATCAAATTAATCGACAAAAAAAAAACCAAATTTATCATTTTATTTGAAAAAAAAAAAACAAAAGTTTAAGTAAAAAATAAAAATAATTATTATTTAAAGTTAATGTTATTATAATATTATAAAATAATAAAATGATTTCAAAGTTTGAGTATTTTCTTGTCGTCGTTTTGTTGGTTGATGTCTGCAATCGATCATATCTCAAGAAGCCATAGCGATTCCGAGTGCCCTTATACAAATACATTAATATCTAGATCAATTCCATAACACTAAAATTATGTTATATGATTTAACGAATAAGAGATTATATATGCTGTTGAAATTTCAAGTTGTTTTTTCAATGCAGATGGCCACATTGATACAGTCAAATTAAATTTCAATGCTTTTATTCAAATTCATATCAACTTTTATATGAATTTTTTAACAAATCAATTTTTTAAATTCCATCAAATCAATTTTATATATTTCTATGAAATCAAACCGATATATTTAATATTTTTTTTAACAATTCAAATCAATATTCAATTGAAATTTTACATCAAATATTACTCCAAATTTTATTGAAAATAAATTTAATAATTTCGTTTCTCCTTGTCTATTTTTTCTACTCATAAATAATTAATTTATAAAATCATATTTTCATTAATAAATATTTAACAATTAAATTTTTTAAAATATATTCATTTATTGACAATGACAATCTGCAGATTAATCTTTACGTTTGATGGGCGTAACTTTTTTAAAAAATATAAAAAATATCCTACCGATTTTTATTTTTTTTTTTTAACGCTTATGGATGTGTAATCCGATCATCTGACTTCCAAGAAAGGTATTTAACTTTTCTCAATTTCGTCTTGCACTTGAAAATCTGTCTGGAGAACTTTTTTACATTTTACACAGATTATTTTCTTAAAAAAATTATTTATTTTTTACTTTAAAAATTGTGTTAGGAATATACATGCAGTTGAATAATTCAAAATATAAAAATAACTTTATTTATTAATTATATTGACAATTTTATTTTCATTAATATTTTTTATTTTTGTTATATTTTTTATGTTAAAAAAATATGATAAATCATGCACCTGGATAATACAAAATATCGGTAATTATAATTAAGTGTATCGACAGAACTTTCCATTTGCCTTAATGCAAAAACATGAATTAGTAATTTAAAAATAATTTAAAAAAGAAAAATAAAAAAAAATAATAAAAGTTGTTAAACTTGTTTTTAAACCACAATATATTTTTTATATTTATTAAAATTATTAAGAAATAAAATTCCCAATCAATTGAATCACCTACTTTTTAAATTCTCTTTTTTTTTTTTTTTTACTTCTAAAATTATCTGAGGTTAAACCTGTCCCTTTTTTTTATAATCAATATTATCTTAAAAATAGTTTTTAATATTATTTATTGATTTACTGTTGTCGTGATATTATCATGACGTCAAATGATCTAAATAACAAACAACAAACCTCGTCTATTTTAAAAGGAAAAAAATTAAACAAAAAATTTATTTATCAAATGTTATCTGTCCACTTATCTAACTCAATTTATCATAGAAAATTAAGATTTTTTTTTGTTCTTATTTTCATTATTAAGCAATTTTAAATTACGTCATATTAAATTCCATTTATTTTATTAAATAAATAAATATTTTGTTGCTTAAAATTGAGCTGTAAAAAATTGAAAAATTTGTACATTTTTCTAGTTGCTTTCTTACATTATTCATATTACAAGTTACTCCAGTATATTTTCGCAAATTATTTATTTATTGTCATGACGAAATGCTGGTTTGTTCAAGTGTTATATAAAAATTTATGTTTTCTGAGAATATATGTGTATATTGTCATGTAGAAATATATTTTCACGCATACTTAAAACATCTGCTGATGGCATGTGAACATTTTTTTATGATTTTTTTTATTCATTTCGATAGTCCCTCAGTGTCCTCTCATCATTTTATTTCTCTATGTTCTGTAAAAGTTGTTCTGTTGATGAGAGAATATGTTTTATCGCTGATTTTTTTTTTCATTTATTCCTCTTTTTTTCTCTCATCATTTGAATCTCGAATGCTCTAATTAGGAAACCAAACTCACAAAATTCTCAACTCATGTACACTTTGTTTTTCAAATATTTTTTTATTTCCCAATTAAAAAGAAAACAAATTTAAACAATAAAAAAATTATATGAAGCTTATTCTACGGAGTGTTTTAAAGAAAAAAAATTTTCCAAACATTAAATTATTAATTTTTGTATTTTCCCCAATCAAAACAGGTAAATAATATTTTTTTAATTATCATAAACCATCAAATATTGAAAAATCGATTTTCCATAGTTATTAGGGAGTTTGTTGATTATTAACTTACCAAAACCCTTCGGCAAATTTGTTAAAATCAATTTGAAAACTCATTTTATAGTTAAAAATTTTTCGTGGTCGTTTTGCACTCAATTTAAATAATAATTATTGATAAACAATATTTGAAAAATTAAATGCTATTAAACTTTACTCTCATAATTTAAATATTAATCTTTATAAAAGGACATTGAGAATTTACAAAAAAACTTCGTTAAATATACAAATAAAATTTATTAAATTCAGCATTAAGTTCAATAATATTGGAGCATTGTTTAGTTTTTTATTCTCACGAAGAATAAAAAAGAAATAGAATTTCTAATTTAATTTCAATTTAAAAGAAACAAAGTATTTGTTAAAAATAATAAAATAATAATTTATGCTTATTTATTTGATGCTAAATATTTATTTTTAATATAATATATTATTAATTAATAGAAAATGTAATTTTTTTTTATTAACAAAGGATGTATACTATTTTTT
>JAPYYR010001402.1:0-15483 GCA_030523065.1 Aphidius colemani
TAAAATATCATAGCATTTATCGAAATATATTATAGTAAAAATTATGTAAATATTGATATGACAATTTTCGAGTGTTTATAATCCAGTTGGATAAATGATAATTATATTTTTATATTTATTCATTTATTTATAAAACTACTTGTCAATAAAATGGGCGAGCAGTCAAACCATGAATCGACATGAATCCACATGCACATGTTAATAAATTATAAATAAATTCATTTATTTTCTACATATATACACCATAGTACATACATATGGTTATATGCATATAATCATATAATAAAAATGTACAAGTACGATGCCATGAAGCGAAACGTTCCATATCCGAGCATATAAATCTGTTTTTTTTTCTGTTTCTCTACGATATCTTGTTATGCGAATGCAAATGTCGTAAACCAAAGGAAATGAGTAAAGTTGATTTTTATTTATATTTTTTATTATTATTGTTGTTATTAGGTTTAGTCCTCAAACAATTTCATCCTTTCGTCGCACATTATGTGTACTTTTTTGTCCTTCACCTCATTTATTTATGACTTTTTTCTGTAATGAAATGACATCAACTTGTTTAGAATAAAAAATTGTGATAATTACTCTCACACTATTGTATGAACTTTCTGATAAAAAGCATTTAATTTTATTCATTTTTAAATTCATCATATCCAAATATTATTTAGATAATATTTTTTTTTATTATATATTTTTAAATAACTCTGAAATAATTATGCAACACGTTGATAATTATTTCCAATTAAATATAAATAAAATATTTTTTTTTTTAATTTTTTTTTCGTTTTAAATTTTACAGTTTACGATTTTTTTACTTTATTATACTGAGAAAAATAATAATAAATGTAAAAAAAATTGCTTTATAGATAAGCGCCAACGATAGCTTTCCGAGATTTGGCATGAGCTCACGCGAAACTTTTGAGTTTTATTTGATTTTTTTAACGTTAGTTATACTTTATACTCAAAAAATATTAATGTATGTGTGTCAGATTGTCATGCATGTATGCTCATTGGATACATATATATTTATGTATTTGAAATTTCAACTATTATAGAAGAGTCATAGGTATGCCCTGACTTCTTGATGTCCTGATGTCGTGTTGCCAACTCTTAGTCACGCTACAATATCCTTTTTTTTTTTCTGCAGATTTTAATCCCCTTTTACCCCTTTCATTCCTTGATCACCCTTACTATACTTGAGCAATAAATAATCAAGTTTTTTTTTTATTATTTTCATATATCATTGTTCGTTATTTTATTATCAATTTTTTTTCTATTTATTTTTCTTCTTATAAAATCAAACATGGACATTGTTTTATTAATTCAAATTATTTTTATAATTATAAAATTTATTTATTTAAATTTTTGTTTGTTGAATATCAAATATTTTGTTTTTATATTGTTTTTTTTTTTTTTTTTGTATTTTAAAATTCTAATAAATGCTTTGTATTATTGTTAATGTTCTGTAATCAGTAGGAAAACATTGATATCAATTAACTTTACTTCACGATGACGAAACATTCAGCACTCTCTACTTAACTTTATTTTTCGAAGTAGAATAATGTATTCTTAAAACGTCTATAATAGTTTTTTTTTTTTTTTTGCTCTTTTATTTATTTAATAATATCACATTTGAAAATATAGAATTTTTTTTTTACCTTCTGTGACGTTTGGACATTGTTGAGAGACATATTTTAAAATGGATAAGATAAATAAATTAACGAGCTTGATATAATATTTAAAATGAAAAATAAATTAATAAAGATTTTTTTTTTTTTTTTTTTGAGTACCATGCTCCAACTGATAAATTTAATTATAATCAGTCAGACAAGTGCTCCCTCGAGGACAACATCGTCATCAGGCTCTCGAATTCTAATCATTCAAATATTTAAAAATAATTTTTATAATTATTCTTAACCTTCAGTATTTTATTTCAAATATTTTCCCTTTTTTTTTCATACAACAATTTATGTAATAATTATTTTTAGTACATTTTTTTTTGCGTCTAGAAATTGTCAATTAATTTGCCAAGAAATTGTCAATTACAAACAATAATTGATTTAAAAAATATTATAAAAATTCATGTTTGTAAAAAAATTGCGAGTCTTGAAGAGAAAAAAATAAAAAAATTTACTGCATATACAGCATGATTAAGCATTACATGTATGTACTTGCTTCGTTAGCCGTAAAATGAAATAACATCGTGGAAAAACGGAAGTTAAATAAAAAAAAAAACTGCAAAATCAACAATACAATAATAAAAATAAATAAATAAATAGTTGAAATCTTTTATCAGCCATATTTAAACATAAATTATTTGTTTTTTATTTTTTTTCCAAGTTATAATAATTGAAATTGTAATCATAATTTTTTTATTCGTAACAAATGTGCGTAATATATTTAAAATAAGAGATCCCTAGAGAGTTTAATGCTCGTCCTCATTAAAATCATTATTGATCATTTGTTGACTGAAAAATTATCACTTTGAGTCATTATTATGGCGCCATTGATTTTATTTAAAACAAATTGTCGCAATGTGAATAATTTTATATAAATTTTTCAATTATTTATTTATTTATGACGAAAAAAATAATAGATCAACTCAAATGTTGCTTTCATATAGAGGTAGAGTTGGACTCGAATCTCGATGCACCCTGTGCGGGTCAATTCCTAAATATTCAAAAAAAAAATGGAAAATAAAGCTGAATGTTTTGAAATTTTATTGTTGTTAACAATATTACAACCATTTAAACAATTATTTAGTTTTATTTTCTATTTTTTGCGAATATTTATAGGAATTGGCCCACACAGGGTACCTCTAATTGAAGAATTTATATGAAATTATTATCAATTTCTAGGCAATAAATAATTGCAAAACAATAATTATCAATAATAAATAATCATAACCACTATATTCCATTACATCAAATTAAAAATTTTAATATTTGTTGCGGTGATATAAATAATTCATTATGTCAATTTAACAACCGCGTTTAGTGACGTTTAAATATTAACATATTTACACATTGGTCATGCAAATAAAAAAAAAAAAAAAGCAGCAACAACAGTAGTACTCACAATATTTTCAACAGTAGGGTGAAAAATAATTTGAAATAATAAAAAATAAAGAGGGTGTGGAACCTCATAATGCACTGGTTATTTGTGCATGTGTAGGCGATCTTTGGCGCGTGGCGATCGAATTACACGCACCATAAAATCCATGTGACCCCTTTGCTATTTTTCGATACGATAGTGTAATTAGGTGTCTATCTATATTATTATTCAAGGGTAGTTTAATCATCGACACAGGTGGCTGAAGAAAAAAAAATTAATAATTTTTAAACAATAAAAAAATTCATTTCCATTTTACACATGTAAATAAATAAATAAATGCAAAGGAGGAATTGCAAGTACTTTTCTCCGCCGAAACTTGTGGTTAGCTGGGTACATTATTTATAACAATTTTAAAATTAAATCTTTTTGAAATTTAATATATTATTATTTTAAATTTATGATTTTTTATTTTGCTTCCATAAAATAATTTTTCATCCAGAAAATAATTTTTTTCCATCACATATTCATTTTTTTATGACGAATCTCTTCGTCCAATTTATATTTTTTTTAAATAAAACATTTACTTTTTAATTTCTTTTTCAATAAACTAAATAAATAAAAAAAAAATAGGATAAAAAATATATCTATAGATAATGTTAACCAGACTGTACAAATAAATCGACCAAAGTCGCATATTAAGTTGGCTGAGTGGGGAAATAAGAATCAGGGTTGGTGTTCATCCACATACAAGAGGGTTGAAAATACAACCTGCTTTGTCTGTAGACACAAAATTATTTTACCCTATCATATAAACAAATAAAAAAAAATAGGCAACGCCTACGAATTTGCTTGGTAACGTTGCTATTCGTTAACCATCATTCTGCATCAGTCGTATCACTGGCCAATCCAATTCCAGTTTGATACAAACCCCACAAAAGACAACTAAATATTATCATTATTTCTTATTGTTATAATAATAAAAAAAAAAAAATAGACTTTCTTTTAGTCTTGGTAGTTCAGTTGTTCTATCTCTGGTCCTCAAAACTTAAACTCTCTTTTCTCCAGTGTCACGTTATTTTAAAAAATTCATGTTCATTTAAACAGTGGATTTTCATTGTGGCAGTTTTTTATTTATAAAAAATAATATGTAGTGATTTATTTGACAATTATTTTGTTTCATTTTGGTGGATTTGATGGATCAAATGTGATCATTTTACTAGTGGTCAAATGTTTAATCAAATAGCTTGTGTTAATCAGCTTATTTTAACGTTTTTAAATATTTTTGAATTTGGCTAATATATTTTCTCAGGGTTGAATTAAATTACTTGAAAATATATCAAAACAATTGTTGAACTAAAAAATCATCAACACATAAACAACTGTTACATTTAATTTTACATTTCTCTTTGACATTATTGTGAAAAAAAAAAAAAAAAACTTGTATAATAAAAATGTAGTGATACAGTTTTAAAAAATAATTAGACATTTTTTTTTTTTCCATTTGAGTAATATTTAAAAGTAAAAAAAATATAATAAACATATTATCATGGAGTTTACGTGGACTATTCAACATCAGTCTGGTGATCCAATTCAAGAAAATAGAAATTGTGTTAATGATCAAGAAGAAACGTCATCTGTCATTGGTCATCCAGCAGTCAGAAGAATTCTCGGTGTAACTGGTAAACAAAATAAATAATTGATAAAAAAAAAATCACATTATTATACAATGAAATTTATAATAAACAAATAAATAAATAATACGTCAATTTTGTTTAAATACAAATATAAATTTAATAAAATTTTCGAATTTTTTGGCAATTATTTTGAAGACAGGTGAAGGAAATTGATATCGATATGAGGGTAAAATAAAGGGGATGATGTTGATGAAGAAAAAAACCATAAAGAGGGTTTAAAAAAGGATAAATATAAAATAATTTAAAACAAAAAAAAAAAAAATACCGGAAGTACGGTATTTAAATGTGAGAGTTAATCGAGCAACAGTTACAAATTCTCAGAGGGTTGGCAGCTGTAATGTGTCTGCATGTGTTAAAATATATAAAAAAAAAAGTATAAATAATTTTTATATTTAACAAATAATTGTTGATTATTTTTTTATATACATTTTTTATTGTATTATTGATCTTTCCCCTGTGGATGTCCGTCAAACGATTAGACAGATCGTGAGCATAAACAAAAACTGCAGGGGTTGATTATCATAATTGACTAGTTGTTGTTGCTGTTTTTTATTTTATTTCTCTAGGGGGGTTGATGTCAGGTGGGTTTTTAAATTACTCTGTGTTAAAATAAACCATCGACAATTATTCATAGCCCTTTTCACATATCTGATTGTTAAATAGGGTGAAGCAAAGTATTATCTTGCTAAATGTTCAGTTTTATTTAATTTTTTTTGTCAACAATATTTTTGATGAATTATTTATCTACAACCTGTCAACAGCTAATAAAACACTCAATTCTATTTGATTATTTTTATGTTTATAAATATAATTAAACTAATAATTCAATTGGTATTTAAATTTATTTATTTTTTGATGTATTTGTATGGTTTTTTGTTTTATTATACAAATAAAATTTAATTGTAAAAAGATGAGACTCACTTTCACTGAATTTACAAATAGAATGTTGTCTCTTGTCACGAGTTGCAAAAAAGTTTATTCATTGTGAACAATGTAGCGTTAAAATATATATACACAATTGTGGAATATAAACGAAAGTAAAATATACATTTATTTTTATATGAAGAAAAAATTTAATTTACATTTTTATTGCAATTTTATTTTTTATTGTTTTTTTTCTATATGAAAGTCATTTTATTTTGTCTATTCAGCGTCAAAGTTGAATGATCATAGTCAGTGGAGGTGAAAAAAAAAAAAACCTAAAGATTCCAATGAAGGAATAGCGTTTATAATGAAAAAAAAATTTATAACAATAAATATTAAGTGCGATTTTAAGCGCCTTGGGAAATTGTATGTTATATATTTTTGGAACAAAAAAAACTTATGAAATTGGATATTTTTACTATAAATAGTTTGAATTTTTTACGATCCGTAATAAGAAATATTTCTATTTAGAAAAATATATATAAAAATTAATAATATTTTAGCTTTCTATATCAAGCTAATTATTATTTGGTATATTTTAAAGTAAATAAACAAATAGATTACTTTCTTTTCTGAAATATAAAGCGAATTTTGGGTAATAAAATTGTTTTATTTTTTCTTTTGATATAAATTGTGTGTGACAACATATTTTTAATTATCCATCACATCTTTTTATTTTTTTCATTGTTTAATTATACATTGAACATGTTACGCAAAATAAGTATAAAAGAATTAAAAAAAAAAAAATAATAATTAGAATGAAAAATGAAGGATAAGAAAATTTTTAAAAATTAAAAATCATCTATTAATTTGTCATCGTTGTCATTGAAATTGTTGTTATTAATGTACTTTTTATATAAAAAAAAAAAGCCTAGAATCGAATTTGTGCATAAGACATACCCTTACTCCTTTGTTTTCCATTTTTTTATGGAAATACGTATTTTGTTTGATCGATATGTTAGAAACGCCCAGCTAATATCATCCCTTCTGTTAATTTTTGTACTCTTTTTTTTTTTTTCCTCACATTTTCTCATAAAAGAAATTATTTTTTTTAAATATATTATTTTTTAAATTGAATACTGATGTATTATTGACAAAATCAAGATACAAATATCTGAGATTTTTCTCTCTCTCTTTAAGCTAAATGCTGATATTTAATTTTAAAAAAAAAATATATATTTTTATTCTCATCTTGAATACAAGGAAAATTCATGTTTCATTTCTTTTTTTTCATCAAAACTAATTACGATTATCATTATTAATGATCTTATAATTTATGATGACATTCTAGTGTAAATAATTATCATCATGGCGTGGGAAAACAATATAAAAATATAATAATAATAGTAATAATATAAATAACAATAATTTAATAAAACATGACAATGAAATATTTCTACAATTCGTTACGTAATTTATTACCTGAGAAATAAATATAAATAATATTATAAATATTAAAAATAAAGTAAAAAGCAATTTATTTATAAAATTAAATTGATCATTTATCAGGTAGCTTCAATGGATATATTTTCATTATTATTTTTCCAATTTATATAGTTGAAAATAAAAGTCATAAAATTATTGATTCTCTTATAAGAAGATTGATATTTCATAATATTTTAATATGTATTTGCTAATTAACTTGAAAAATTCATAATAATTGCAGAAATAATTTTTTCTTTAAATAAAGAAAGTTGACTAATTTATTTAAATAAATAAAAAGAGAAAAAAAAGTAATTACATATTTCAAAAATGAAAAAAAAAAAGAATAAAAAAGAAAATTATTTTATTTATATCTAGTCAGTATAAATAATTCGAAATACAAATAATTCGAAATGAAATTTGTTGGAAATTTCAATAACTAGAAATACAGAAAATTCGTAATCCACTTAGTTAAAGAAAACACTTGTTGTTGTCTCAATTGTTAGTTTAGTTTAGTAAATTTTACAATAATAGATTTATATAAAATAAATTTACAAAAAAAAAAAATAAAAAAAAATTGTCTAACCAGTGCCTTGGACCCTCTCTACAGACTTAAATAAATTATCTCAAGTGTCATAATTTGTTCCTTCCGGTGTAATGAAAAAAATGGATGCTTTGACTCACTAAACGTCTTTATTCTGATAACAAATAATCATTCATATAAATATATTATCTAAAAATACAAAAGAACATTTAACACAAAACAAAACAAAAATTTTTCATATAAAAATTATTTTTTAAAAAACCAAACAATATTAATTATAATTTTCAAATTAAGCAATCAATATAATTAATTTTAAATTCATAAAGTTTATTCAATAATTTATATTGAGTATATATTAAATAAAAATTTTGGTAAATTTTCAATTTTGCCATTCACAAGACCTTTAAAATCCAGTGTAAATATATAAAAAAATAAAATAAAATGTTGCAAATGAATAAATAAATAATCAAATAAATAAATATATACAAACTTGATTGTCGAGGTCGACACCTCGCAATCAGCTGTCTCATTTATATATACTTGTTTGATTTTCTTTTCTAAACTATTAAATTCTTGTTTTCCACCTACACAAAGAATTTATAAATTAAAAAAAAATTATAAAAAATAGAAATTATATATAGATTTCTATTAATCAACAACAATATATAAATTATAATTTTTTCAATGAATAAATCAACACATATTTTTATATAAAAACCATTTTACTTTAAATGAATCTTTAATTAATTTTTTCTAATAAATCATTAGTTTATTTCAGTTAAATATTTTGATTTATAAATTATTTAAAAAGATAAATATTCATTTTTATTACGTTAAATATATATTGAACGATTGGTGTTACATGAATCAATTTGTAGGTCAGCCAGGTCATATTGCCCCCCATGTTCAAAGAAATTAAATTCAAAGTGCAAATTAATTGTTGTCTTTAACATATACTCTCCCTCCAATTTTCCTGACATTCCTGACACTGATATCATCTTCATCATTCAGTAAATTTTATTTTACAATCATTATTATTTTTTTTATTTTTTTTTTTTAATCAGCAAATATATCTGCCATTCACTTTTCTTGGAGGCTAATAAAAATTAAAAAAAAACACAACTGTTTTTATTGATAATATAAAATTTCTTTTGTAATAGAAATTCCTATTTAATTTTATTAAAATTTTTTGATTTTTCAGGAAGGAGTGACTTTGTAGGTGGCATTGATAATGAAGCACTGGATTTTTCACAACTTGAGGATTTTATCAACAGCGATAATCCTCAGGCAGCAACGTGAGTTTATTAATTTTTTTAAATATTATTTTTCTTATCTTTAAAAACAATGGCAAACTTGACAAATCAATACGCTAAGCAGCAATTACTTACAATTAATTTATCAATTTAAAACAATTAATATATTTTGAGGCCAATTTGATTAAGTATTGATTAAGTTAATCCCCAAATTCATAAAGTGTCATAGATCGAGTTTAATCCAGACAAATGCAGCTAGCACAGCCAATGAAATTATTAAAAGAGATCAAAATATTAAGTATCTAATGACACACAATAGTGAGATGATATATATATAGAGACAGTGTAACAAACTAACAACTTAATGACATATGAGCCAGACGTGCTGTAAAATTGAATGGAATCACTGCTGTGTCATATTATTTGAAATTGTTATAATTTGTCTCGTATAAACTTGAAGGGATTTCAACAACTGTACATATATTATTACAATTTACAAATTTATTCCATTTCATATATATTGTAATACTCCTCAATAAATTTAGAAGCTCGTGCCACCGGAACTATTTTTTCATAGAGCATATATACAATAACACAACTTCCGTTATGAATAATTTAAAAAAAAATAAATAACAAATAGTAAATGATAAAATAAATTTATTGAAATTCCAATGATATATATGTATAAATATAAATTATAAAAATAAAATAAACTTATGTGATTTAAGTAATTGGAAAAACACATGTGTGATAATGTTATCTTTTTTAAAACGTAAATTCCACAACTCAACACGTGTCATATCAACTATTATTTATTCTAGTCATTATACTCGTCAAGTTGATTACAAAAAAATTAATGAGAAAAAATAATAACAAACAATATTATACGCATATCACAAAGCAAAGATAATAAAAAACCAATAAAAGAAAAACACTTGCTGATATCAGCAAGTGTTTTCATTTTATTTATATAAATAAACAATAATTTTTTAGATATTTTGCTGATACATTGGCCCACAATGAGACAGCAGGTACGACAAACCACAATGTACGAATTGATCCATCAGGTACACAACAACCACCACGTATACCATCACCAATGTCAAACGTTACAAATTCAAATCATCATGTACCAGGAAATGGAACAACAACAGTCACATCAGTTAATAATTATAAAGAACAACAACAACAGCAACAACAACAACAATCATATGTACATCCTCATGCATTACCAGAAAGTCCACCAGATAGTGGAAGTGAACCACCATATTCACCACCAGGACATCATGAATCTCAAACAATTCATTCACCTCATCAAAAGGCAGCTGCTCTTCAAGATATTCTTATACATCATCAAAATAATACAAATGGTTTTGTATCAACAAATCTTATCCCAACATCACCAAGACAATTGTCATCATCAGCTGATACACTACTTTTAACACATCCAGTATTAACACCATTATTAACAGCATCAACAACGTCATTATCAACACAACAACAACAACAGCAGCCACCTCCACCACCACCACCATTACCATCATTAGCGTCAACATTACAACAACAACCGATACTTGTTACAATACCTCATGAACAAAGTCCCTCGGGTATAACAACAATTTATTCATCATTACAATCAGCACCAAAAAAACGTAAATTAAGTCAGGATAGTAGTGGTATTGTTCATGTTAAACAAGAGCCAGAACTTGGTACTATTGAACACAGTTGTAGTAGCAGCAGTGCTGTACTTGATAATGATGATGTTAATGGTGATAATTCATATGTTGATTCAACTTATCAATGCATTAGATTTCATCCATTTCAACAGACATCATGGCATGCATTGTGTGATCATAATTTAAAAGAATTACCAAATCCACATTATCGTGTTGATGCTGATAAAGGATTTAATTTTAGTAACTCAGATGATGCATTTGTTTGTCAAAAAAAAAATCATTTTCAGGTAATAAAATTAACATATTACAGCTTGAATAATTTTTTTGCTTATTTATTTATTTAATTATTATAGATAACTTGTCATGCACAACTTCAAGGTGATGCTGTATTTGTACGTACTGGTGAGGGTCTTAAAAAAATAAGTAGTTTTCAATTACATTTTTATGGTGTTAAAGTTGAATCACCAACTCAAACAATTCGTGTTGAACAAAGTCAATCTGATAGAAGTAAAAAACCATTTCATCCTGTTGTGTAAGTAAAATAATTGTGTATTTAAATAAATAATTGCATATGAAATTATATATAAATAAATATTTTCAAAAATCGCAAATCAAAATTCTCAGTATTTCCATTACACTAAAATAGCGCGGGTTTCAGGGTGGAGCTAGGTGGTGAACGTGTCACAAAAGTGACAGTTGGTAGATTACATTTTAGTGAAACAACAAGTAATAATATGCGTAAAAAGGGTAAACCAAATCCTGATCAACGTTATTTTCATCTTGTTGTTGGTTTACATGCACATACTGCTGATCAATTGAGTTATCAAGTTGTTGCACATGCATCTGAAAGAATAATAGTACGTGCTAGTAATCCAGGACAATTTGAATCAGAAGGTACTGGTGTTGGTAATGAGGGTGGTTGGCAAAGAGGTGCTGCACCAGATTCAGTATATCATGCTGGTAGAGTTGGTATTAATACTGATAGACCAGATGAAGCACTTGTTGTACATGGAAATATGAAAGTTACTGGACATATTGTTCAACCAAGTGATGCAAGAGCCAAACAAAATGTTCAAGAAGTTGATACTAAAGAACAACTTAGAAATGTTCAACAGCTACGAGTTGTTAGGTAATATTATTTATTTATTGAAATTAATAATTAAAATTTATTAAACTAAAATTCTTTTTGTTTTACAGATATCAATATGATCCTGAGTTTGCGCTACATTCTGGTCTTGATATGAAAATTCATGGTGATACCGGTGTTATTGCTCAAGAAGTACAACAAATATTACCAGAAGCTGTACTACCTGCTGGTGATATTATATTACCAAATGGACAACTTATTGAAAATTTTTTAGTTGTTAATAAAGAACGTATATTTATGGAAAATGTTGGTGCTGTTAAAGAATTATGTAAAGTTACAGATAATTTAGAAACACGTATTGATCAATTAGAACGTATTAATAAAAGATTAAATAAAGTAAAACGTGATGATAGTTTAAAAAGTACAATATCAACAGTATCAAATTGTTCAGCCAATAAATATACAAGCTCATCTACATCAAAAAATTCATTGAGTACAAAAAAAATTATAAATCAAGATGATGATTTATTGTGTAGTAATAAATTTATACAAATTGTCATTGTAATATTAATATTAATAATGGCATTTTGTTTAGTTGCAATGGCAACCCTTTATTTTTTGGAATATCAAAAAAGAAATAATTTCGAATGGACAAAAATTGTTGGTAGTCATGCTAGTAATAGTGGTCATCTTGGCAGTAATGGCCATGCTAATAGTAATAGTATGTTGGCTATCGGTCCATCATTACCATCAACAGCATCATCATCACCATTATCATCATCATCATCATCAAATTATCATTCAAAATATAATGATTTATCTGGTAGTACTTTACCAACATATTTAACAAAACAAGGTATTTTTACACGTGAAATGGAAAGTAATACTGATAACATTGATACTTTTGGTAACAGTCGAATATTAAATCGGGACATTGGACATACAACAACAACACCAAATAATAAACAACAACTTTATTCACAAGAAATAACTTATTCTGGTGTACAAAAAACAGATAAAAATAATGAATATCCAAATAATTGGTTGAGTAAAAATAGTGGTGTTGTACCAAGTAATGTTGATGAAAATGATCAAAATGATAATATTGATGGAAATAATAAATTACAGCCAATTGGTAGACCAGCAAATTGTCATGGACATTTTTCAGAAATTGAAAATTTATGTCAAGTTTATTGTTGTTCATCAGATATTCGTCAGCTTGAAGAACCACATCCTGAGCATCCACCAGCTAAAAAAATTATACGTTAGTTATTAATATAATTATTATTTTAAAAAAATAGTATAAATTAAATGATAAATTTTATTTATTTATTTTTATATTTAGCTGATCATTTGGAATCAATTGGAATTCATGAAGAAAAACGTAAATCAATTAAAGGAATACAAAATGGAATAAATCCATCTGATCAAAATACACAGACACTTGTTAAAGAGGTAAGAAAAATAAAGAATTCTTGTATGTTTAAACTCATAAACTATAGACATGTGATGTTACATATATATTTTTTAAAAATTAATTTTAAAAGGCAAATTTCAAATATCCACACAAGAGAAATCGTCGAGAGACTGGTGGTAGTGATTGGGGTGAATTTGCAAGTAATGCAGCTGGATCATTACCACCAGAGCCAAAGCCACAATTACAAATAATTGCTAAAACATTTAATGTTACATTGGATCATCGTTATTGTACAATGACACCAATAAATTCACAAAATAATTTCACATGTGATATTCCACTTTCAAAATATATGCCTGATAAACATTTATCATTGCATTTTATTGGTATGCCATGGCCCGGGCAAACTGTACAACTTTGTCCAATTGAAATAAATTCACCGATTGATGAAACAATGACATGTGACTGGGGTGGATATAATTTACATCAACAACAATCAAAACTTACGGGAAATAACAATCAACCTGGTGATCAATCATTTGTACTAGACGTTGCATTTTATATGAGAAAAAAAATTAAATTTAGAGTACCAACTGTACAGCCACAAGAGGTAACGCAATATTTAAATTATTTTCTTATTTTTTTTGTAATAATTATTTGTCTATTTACAGAATATTTGTGAAAATCGACATGATGGTGATTATCTGGAATTTACTCTCAATTTCCATCGTGATTGTGATGGTTGAAAATTGATCAACCAAAATTGGCAACTAAATTTAAAAAAACATAAATAAAAATAACATTTATGTCACATTATTTACATGATATTATTAATTATAATAATACAAGTGATATAGCTACGAACAAAAGCACATTATCAGGATTTTTCTTTGATATTTAAAAACAAAAAAAACTCACGATCTGATTATTAAATAAATTATGTTTAAAATAATAATGTATAATAAATAATAATTAATAATTATTTAAATTTTTCCAATGACGATATCTCGATAATGAATTTTCAAAATTTAATAAACAATGTATTTTTTGAGTATAAATTTTAAGATCATTTCCAGGACGTTGAATTGTATGAATCAAGCGAAAAACAAATTCATTACTGAGATATTGGCAGTTAAATTAATTGAAAATTTAAATATTCAAAATATACATTTTAAAATTCTTAATAATTAGTGGAATTAGGCATATAGTTAGTTTAATAAATCACTTTTAATTTTGTTAAGATTATCAAAATACATTTGTATATTTTTCATGACTTTACATATATTTTTTTTTTAAATTTACAAATCTTTTTGTTTTTCATGTTGTTATTGTTTTATTATTTTTATTTCAATTTTTAATTATTATATAATTATGTGTCACAATTTGAAGCAACTCAAGATAATGAATTAATTTCATTCACGTAACGAATAGTATTTATGTATAAAAAAAAGTAAAAATTATAATAAATAAAAAGAAAAAAAAAATACGTATCAAAGACGTAAACAGCTTTTAAATAATAAATTATTTAATTGGTTTTTTTTAATTTTGTTTAATTGAGATAATTTTTTATTGACTAAAAAATTTTGAATATTTTAAAATAAATATACAATATGATTATTAGTTTTAGAGTTATAATATAATAAAATTCGTAATAATTTTAGTTAATTTTAGCGAAAAAAAAATACTTGTAAATACGTTTAATGATATTTCACAGAAAAAAAAAAAAAAAAAACATGAAAAAGTATTGTATTAGAGTTAATAAAAAGAAAAAGACAAAAAAAAAAATGATTAATGTATTAATTATTAATAAATCAAGTATGCTAAGAGATTTTTTTTTTTTTTGGCTCATATTATTTTGAATAAATTGACACTGAAAAATAGAACAAACAAAATAAATAAAATAACGCTAAATATAAATATATATCATGAACAACGGGGTGCAATAATTTTTGATGGAAAAATAAAATAATTTAAAAAATTTCGTCTTTTAATATCAAAATTTAAATGTGAATTTGTCTTTTTTTTATTTTATCAAATATTTATTTACAAATTACTATTATTTTTTTGTTATTTTAAATAGAATTAAACTAGTCCAGGTGAAAAAAGTGATTGAATAATTATTGACATTATTATAATTAATAATTAAAAAAAAAAAAAAAAAAAAATATTTTACACGCTAATATAAAGTTATAACAAAAAAATTGAAAAATATTTCTAGTGCCTTGATTAAATCTGTATATTCGATGACAAAAAATTATCACTGTAAATGTATTATTTTATTGCAATATTTATTAACATAATATATCGATAAAAAAAATTGTAATATTATTATAAACTTTAAATAGAATAAAAATGCCTTATGACTCATAAGTTATGAGAAATTAATTGTTATTTTAAATCATT
>JAPYYR010001403.1:0-39631 GCA_030523065.1 Aphidius colemani
TATTTTTTTAACATAAGACAAATTAAAACATTAAAAATTATTTTGAAAAATATCATTTGACAAATTTAAATACACTAATTTTTAAAATATATATAACTTATGATGATTTCAGGTATCACCGAAATTGATGTCACTGATAACGAAGAAAATGATATCCGGTAAGTTAAAAATTTAATCTCAACTTAAAATGATATTAAGACAAGTATATATATTGTAAAAAATAAGATGACATCTTGTTTATAATTTATATAGTAACAACAAACTTGTTTAAAGGAAGAAAAGAAATCAAAATTTTAATACTAAATGATAGTTAGTTTTTAAAGAATTATTAATTAGAAAAAACAAGATATTAAATCATATAAAAATAATATTATACTGAATATATATTATCAATATAAAATTTTATTAATTTATGTTATCAATTTGATTAATTTACTATCTCGTAATTTAATTTGACAACAATTTCATTTGTTACAGATTCTTCAAAACCAGCAGAGACAGGTACTATATATTTTACGTAACTTATAACAACAACAGTCTACTGGAATAAAAAAAAATTAGAAAAAAATTACCAACGATGAACAATTAATTATTCTTCATTGATATTTTATGTATTTAATTTTACTATTATTTTTATTTTATTTAGATCAGGCTAAAAGCATTTTTAATTATGATGTTATTCTAGTTCCTGCCGGACAGTTAACAAAAGGTACATTGTATAATTATTTTTGTTAACAAAAAATATTTACGATATTTTTAAAATGTCAATTTTATATGCATCATTTAAAAACAAATAACATTTGACATTAATAAATTTTTTATTTGTATTATGTAGATCTGTCAAGGAATTCTACCAAGTTTTTTGTAGTCTTAGATTCGTATGATATTTTTGCACGACCATATTTTGCAACAAACGAAACATTAACGAAAATTAATATAACTGATTCTCCAAATTTTGCTTCTAATTTTACAAAGAAAGTGTACAATACAGGATTTACTTCTGATTGTTCAAATAGGAGAATTTATATTTTAAAAACTGTAAAACTACTTGATGGTAAAATTTTCTAAAATTTAATTGAAAACTTTTTTAATTTATTTCAACTATAAATTATTTATTAAATATATTTTTTTTAGTTTCTGAGCAAGTGCTGGATGTCATTGAGTATGATGACACTAATAAATTCCAAAGAATCCAACGAGTTACCAATATGTTTAATGGAGCAATATCAATAGCATCCGATTGGACAACAGGATATATTTATTGGATTGAATATATTGAGAAAAATAAATATGCAATAAAAGTTACAAGTAAATTATTTGACAAATCCGAATATGTTGTTCAACCTACTGCAGGATATTCCATCTATGACATTCAAATTTATCCAAAGAAAAAGTAAGCAAACAAAATACAAATGAGAAATTTATTTGTGAAACTTTTTATTTATTTTATTATAATATTTTTTTCCAGAGAAATATTTTTTTTTAATAGCTCTTCTGTTTGGTACACTTCTACTTCACGTAATAGTACTCCCAAATTACTATTTTCTTCACCAGTAGCAAATGATATGATGGATAATTTGGTCATTGATTATGATCTTAATAAATTATGTTTTCTTTATTTTTATGAAAATTTGAGTAAGTTTTTATCATTCATAACATACAATTATTATTGAAATAATAAAATTTATAAATAATCAATTTTTAATTATTTAGATTGTGTTGATATTGGTAATTCCACTCGACCAATAGATGCTAAACTCATTACTAGTCCACATGCTCCTTCAGCTACTGATAATTTAGGAGTTGCTAACAATACATTTTATTGGACTTCAGTAACAAAAGTATTTCAGTAAGTGATTATTATATTATTTTTATAAAAAAAAAATTTATCATTACCATGTGTATTTAATTATGAAAAATATTTTCTTTTTTAGGTACTTATACTATAGAAAAAATGTCAATGATACACCTAATGTAATAGCACGTCTTAAAGGACTAGGAACACCCATATTATCTTTTTTTTCTTCAAGTAAGCAAATTTTTTTAATTTTTTTAATCAACCTTAATTGATTGTCATGAGGGCTAATAACTTGTTTTTAGTTGCAGATGAACCAAGTGCTAATGCAACTCTTAAAACTACGACCATTTTTACCTAAAAAGAAACAGAAGCAGCTGAATTTGATGACAATTTTATTTTTTACAGAATTTAGAATCAGTCTTCTTTTAAAATCCATAGTAAAATGAACTGTATAATTTATACTTAATTAAGACTATTAATTGTTGTTGTATTAAAAACATTTTCAACAGCAGAAAAAATATAATAAAATATTTATCCTACTGGATACTTTGTTTTTAAAAAATTACTAATTTTTTCAAGAACATTAATGTAAAGCTATCATTAAATTATAATCATCTACTTAATTTTTATTCTATGTATTCTACATGCATAAGTATATACTTTTTTGTTTTTTGGCAAATCATGACTGCACATTTTCACAAATTCATTAGTTATTATTTTTATGATAAAAATAGATTTTAAAATGGAATTTTTATTAAACATTTAGCTTTTCCTGTTTTGGATAAATAAATAATAATTAAATGGACTATTTTAATTTGAAGACGAGACTTTACCGAGTTTCCTGCAGATGAATAAAAAAAAAAAAAATGGAAAATTTTCCTGCTTGGAAATTCCTCAATAAGCAGATACACAGATCGAGGAAAAAATAAAGTAATTACAGATCACAAGATCACGCATTACTGATAGCATTAAATCAATGAATATTCCCAGGAAAATAAAAAAAAATGTAACAATTTTATTTAATCGCAACTAAATAATTTGTATTTGAAATAACAAAACAAACAATTTCATAAACAAGGAAATTCTTCTATTTTATTTTGCAACAAATTAAATGACTTTAATTTCTACGTGATTAGACGGATAGTAAACGTATAAATACCGATAGTATTTTCATAAAAATATCAGTATACAAAATCATTTCTTCTCGCAGAATAAAGTCAACAAAAAAAAAATAATAAAATATTAAAATTTCTTTTACTTCCAAAGCATATAAAGGTAATTCAATTTTTACAATCAAAATTTATATTTAAAAAATTATTTAAATTTTTATATTATTATCTTTTTAGAGTTAATAAAGAAAAAAAAAATGAAAAACTTATTCACTGCAATATTGGTGGCTATTTTCATGCTTCTTGTAAAAATTGAAGATGCCAATTGCAGAATTCAAAGAGGAATTTGTTCTTATTACACTGGTGGTGGTACAACAGCAAGTGGTGAACCATACAATGAAAATGGAATGACTGGAGCTCATAAAGAATTACCATTTAACACTAAAGTCAGAGTCCAGTACAATGGAAAAAGTGTTACTATCAGAATAAATGATCGTGGTCCATTTGTTGCTGGAAGAATATTAGATCTTTCACGTGGTGCTGCTGCTCATCTTGGTATTTTACAAAAAGGACTTATTAATCCTTGCACAATTGAAATTTTAGATGGTAGTTCTAATCATCCTGGTAATAATCAAGGAAAAAATCAAGGAAAAGTCGGTGGATGTAAGGCACTGTGGGATAATACTTGTGTTAAAAATCCTGATTGTTGTTCTGGTAAATGTGATAAAAAATCCCATTGGAAAACTGGAGTTTGTAAAAATTAAAAAATTAACAATGACAATTTAATCTTTTTTTTTTCTCTTGATTAAAATATTAATTTACATTTAAAAAAAATCTTTTTATTATTTTGGTTTTTAAAATGTATTTTAACTGAAGATAGCTACAGTATTTTACATTAAAACTATTAAAAAAAGTAAATATTTCTCAATTTATATTTATTCATTTAATAGCACTTGTTATAAAAGCATATTCAAATAGCCGGATCACAATCAATCAAGGTTGCTAGCGACCAGCGACAGTCGTTAGCACATAATAAAAAAACAAAACTTGTTGTCTCTTTTTCTCACTGTACATGCTGTACATAACTCATAAGGCCTAAGTTTGCCTTTCATAATGAAAAACAAAAAAAATAATCATAGAGTGAAAATATAAAATAAATAAACGAATATTAAATTAATCAACACATTAAATACTAAAAAATGGCATCAATAAACGACCTGGACAAGTCGACTCTAGCTCAAATATTTGAATATCTTCCAATTGTTGATGGAATCACTGTCCCACATGGTACGATTAACCTAAATAATATTGTAAACTATTTATTTATTTATTTTAATTTAATTATATTAATATTGTTAATCTAGTTATCATTTATGTAATAATTACTCATTTATATATTACAAATCAGTGTGTAAAAAATGGAAAAGAGCAAGCTGGCAAGTTACGAATTGGAATCGGTTTAGAACATTATCAACATTAAGTATCACCTACAAAGATCGTGGTCCTGATTTTAAAACTGAACATGATATTAAAGCAGTATTATCACGTTGTGGTAGATATTTAAAACATTTAATATTAGAATGTAATTTTGATTCATCAATAATGCCACTTGTTAGTAAATACTGTTCAAACTTGTTAAGTATTTATATTAATTTTAATAAATTCAACGATGATGATTTTAAAAATGCATTTAAAAAAATGGAAAGATTAAAGTCCGTTAAAATTGTTTATTTTCCTTATTATGATGTAATAATTAATGTTGATGATAATACAGTTAGAAAACCATTAACAAATGATACTAACATATTATCAAATATGTTATCAAAAACGATTGAAGAATTATCATTTTGTGTTTGTCCAATACTAAATAAACCACTTGACAATAATTTTGCAAATGTAAGTATTATTAAATTTCCATTATCAAATAATGCAAAGTTGTTAATTCTTTTGTTTAAATTAATTTACAGGAACTGAAGAAGTTTACTGAGTTACATTCATTGGAACTTGTTAAAAGTTATCTTGGCAATGGAATGCTGAAGGTAATTCCACAATTAAAAAAACTAGTAAGATTGAATCTTGCTGGTGCAAATTGGACAAGTGGATCAATGCCAATGATATGTGATTTAAATAATCTTGAATTTTTAGATCTAAGTAGTTGTCCAATAACTGATAGGGAAATCTGTTCAATTGCTAAAAAATGCAAAAAATTAAAATATCTTAATGTGCGTAATTGTCTTATGCTAACATACAAAACACTTTTTAAAATAAAACAAAAAAAAACTTTTAATCTCATATCACATCTTGACCTATCAGACAAGAACAAGAATAAATAATTTTTAACAAACACATTGATTATAGATCAAAAATTTTAATAATAAAAATTTATTATTACCAACATCGTTATGACGATTGGGAAAAAGTTTTAATCACTTTTTTTTTATTTAACTCTTTTTTTTTTTTTTATTAAACCACCAACTCCATCTATATTTTATTTATAATAAAAAATTGTATTTCAGTCATTTTGTAACAACTTTTAATGTCAATTGGACTATGATCTTGTTGATTTATTAATCAAATATCTAAATCATCACAAATTGAATTTTAATATTTCGAAATGATGATATTTCTAAGAAACGTTAAGCACCTGTCAACTGTTTTGGTAAATAGTGATTCAATAATTTTATTTGTTTTAATTTGCGCAAGCGTATTATTAATATTTGTAAATTATTATTGTTATTTTAGAAAGGTAGAAATTTGAAGGCATTATTGGCTTATCGATCAACAAGATCAAGGTATTTATAATGTTTAAATTGATGATTTTTAATTTAATTTGAATGATAATTTAGTTCATCAGATAATCAAGATGAATACATGCAAAAGAGTCGTTTGGGAACAATGTATTTTCAAAAATCATTACCACGTCTTCCAATTCCAAAGCTGGAAGATTCATGTAAAAGATATTTGGATGCACAGCAGCCAATATTATCAGATGATGAGTTTAAAAAAACATCAGAATACATTTCAGAGTTCATGAAAAAAGATGGACCTAAGCTGCATGGTGAATTGGTAAAACAAGATAAAATTAACAAACATACAAGTTACATCAGTGATGTATGGTTTGATATGTATCTAAGAGATCGTAGACCATTGCCAATAAATTACAATCCATTTTTAATATTTGTACAAGAAAAAAATAATAAATACAATTTACCTTTGATTAAATCAACAAATTTATTAATATCATCAGCGAGATTTATCAAGTCACTTGATGCTGGAATACTTGAGCCTGAAGTTTATCATCTTGATCCTAAAAAATCAGACACTGATTTGTTTCGAAATTTTACTAAATTTTTACCAACAAGTGTTGCAACTTATGGAGCATATCTTTTCAAAGTAAATATTTAATTTAATCAATTGGTTCACTTGACAATTATTTATTTATTTTATTTTTCTAGGCATTTCCTTTGGATATGTCGCAGTATAAAAATCTCTTTAGATCAACGAGAATTCCAATTATAGATAAAGATAAAATATGTCAGTATCCAGATTCAAAACATGTTGTTGTAATGCGAAGAGGACATTTTTATTCATTTGATTTATTTGATATGAAGAATAAAATAAAATCACCACATTATATTGCTACTTGTTTGCAGACAATATTATCTGATTCACGACCAGCTAATGAACATCCAATTGGAGTTTTAACAAGTGGCAATCGAGACAATTGGGCAAAAACACGTCAACATTTATTAAAAATTGGGAATGACAATGTTGTTAATAAAATTGACAGTGCATTATTTGTATTGTCAATTGATGATGATGATATACTTGGTGATAATTATAATAAAATGTTGAGGAAATTTTTACATTCAAATGGAACAAATAGATGGTTTGATAAGTCATTTTCTTTGTTGATAAGTGGTGATGGTTTTGCTGGTATAAATTTTGAGCATTCTTGGGGTGATGGTGTTGCAGTACTTCGTTTTTTTAAAGATATTAAAAATGACATTGAAAATAAACCAAGATTTCATCCAGATGACATTGACAATATCAGTGTCAATGAAAAATCAATTGAAAAATTAAATTTTAATATTGATGAAACAATTAAAAATAAAATCAATGAAGAAACTGATAAATTTTTTAAATGGACTGATAATTTATCACTTGATCATCTTGTTGTTGATGAATTTGGTAAAAATGATTGTAAAAAATTTGGTGTTAGTCCTGATGCAGTTATGCAATTGGCATTTCAATTAGCTTTATTTAAACGTGATAATTGTTCAGTTGCAACATATGAATCATGTAGTACTGCTGCATTTAAACATGGAAGAACAGAAACAATTCGTTCATGTACAAATCAAACAAAAGCATTATGTTCAGCAATTATTAAAAATAGTAAATCTACTAAAGACGATATTAAATTTAAAAATTTAATTATTGAATGTAGTAAAATGCATAATATTTTAACAAAACAAGCAGCAATGGGTCAAGGTTTTGATAGACATTTTTTTATGCTTAAAAATATATCACAGCTACATGGAAATGTACCATCAGTATTTTCTGATCCAGCCTATGCTAAAATTAATCACAATATATTATCAACATCAACTCTGTCAAGTCCAGAACTACTTGCTGGTGGATTTGGACCAGTTGTTCCAAATGGCTATGGCATTGGATATATGATACAAAATGATTGGCTTGGATCTGTTGTAACAAGCTATGAAAATCATCGTGATGCTTCTGAGTATGTTCACCATCTCAAATCAGCCTTTCAAGACATTCATAGAATTTTAAAATCACACTAAAAGAACCTCTTTTTAAATAATATTTTTTTTATTTTTTATCGCTGAAACAAATATACATTCATATATATTTTTTTTTCTTTATAACTATATCATTATTTTTTAAAACATTAAATGATTATTGATTTTTTTATTTTAAACATTTTTTGTATTATAAGATACTAAGTGTTCTCTAGTTTTTTTTTTTTTATTTTTTTAATATTTTTAACACTAAAAATATGCTGTTACATGATCAATATTGTATTGATATATTTTAATGAATAAAATTGTTCTAAATGAAGCTAATGATTTACTGGGAATAATAGCCTGAGCGTATATACATTTTACATACACCGATTGTACTCAACAAACAATCAATGATTTTCTTTTTTCTTTTAAATTAACACAGATTGTTACATTGAAAGCAACATGGAAATCTTTTAGTTTAAGTTATAACTTTATTTCTAACTTAATAATGTTGCGTTTGGAAAATTAAGTAATGAAGAGAAAAAAAAAAAAAAAAACCAGTCGTAATGAGTTTTTACTGGGTTGATAATGGAGTAATCAATATATTTGATTATTGGATGATTTTATAATTTGAATTGTTTACATGAGAATTACACTTTGTCACCCATTTTAATTTTAGAAGTCTGTAAAAAGAAAAAAATAGCAATAAATTAAAAATTAATATAATTATTAATATAAGCAATTAAAACTTACCATGTAGATGCCAATGATAAGACCAAATAGACCAATAGCTGATCCAAATATTTCAACAACTAAAATTTTAACAAATAAAGCAGAGTTGGCTGCATCAGCAAGTGCTGCACCAGAACCAACAATTCCAACAACAACACCACAGAATAAATTAACACAACCAACAGCAAAACCAGCACCAAACATTATGTAACCACCAAGCCAATTTTGGTTTTTAATATTTTCATCTTCTAGAAGTTTATCACTCGAAAATTCTTCAAGCATACCAGACAAAACGATTGCAGTTATCAAGCCATAAATTGCAACAGCTTCACAAAATATAACTGATATTAAATTTTTTGTCTTGATACGTGGTGCTTTAACACCACCACCAACTATTGATACACCTGTTGTATATATTCCACTGAAATAATTAATTTTTTTATTAATATTATCATAAATTATTGATAATTATTTATTTGTTTATTTTTAAAAACTTACAGAGCAGCACCAACCACTGATAGTGCAACAGCAAAACCGATACCTAATGTTGCCCACATATAGGGTGATGTATTTTCAAGAAACCTAATAAAACATATATAATTATTAATTAATAAATTAATTATTATTATTATTTTTTTTTAATATTTACCATCCAATACTGAGTCTCTCTCCTTTTCCAGTTAAAACATGATATAAAACTAAAAATAAATATGGGAAACAATTGATTATTTTGTGGAGTATTTTGTGGATAAATAATTGAGTTAAAAAATTATAAATATTATTAATTACCTATTAATGAAATAACTGTTGAAGATGTGCCAATAAAGGCAAGACCAACTGCATTCCTCATTGTTGATAAATAATTAATATTTAAAACAATCTAGTCAACTTTTAAAAAATAAGTGCTACAATATCAATTCAGGCACTGTCTGACAAATCAACCTAAAATTATAAAATTCAACTATCAGCAAAATAAAACTATTTTTTATAAATTTTATAGAGTTTATTACACTGCATGAAGTTATTATTAATTATTTTAGAAAATAATATTTACCTTAAGGTATTTATTTAAAACACTTTGATGGTTTTTATTTCGTTTTTTTAATAAAAAGTTCACACCCGATACTGTCATGTGATAAAATGTACAGTCTTACACACATTTGTAAATTTGACATAGATGTTAATAAAAAATAAAAATGTATTTGTGATAAAGATGTATATTATCTGCTGATTTTTTATTGGTCAATTGGTGGACAATCGGTGCCATCTATTTAACAGCTGTTTGTCTCCTATGCTCTTATCATATAAAAAACAAAATGTTTGACAGCCAAATGTTTACCGGTTGATTTACCAACCAAAGTTTTAATAACAATGTTTATTTTTTAATGTATATTTTCAATTTATTTATAATTAAAAAAACAATGGGTTTTTTAGAAGATACATTATTTATTCTCAGCTCACAAGTTAGTTTATTTATTTTTGTTTTTAACAATTATTTAAAAACAAAATACACAATATTTAATTGTTAAATTAATTAACATTGTAATTAATAATTTTTGTAATTTTTTAGGTCGTATTTTTTTCAATTGGATGGGTTTTTTTTGTTAAAAAATTATTTCGTGATTATGAAGTACATCATATACTTGTACAATTAATATTTTCAGCAACATTTGCATTATCATGTACAATGTTTGAATTAATTATATTTGAAATTGTTGGTATACTTGATTCAAGGTAAAATAATAATTTAATATTAAAAAAGTCTATTACTTATTATTGAATTTAATTCATTTATATTTTTTAAATTAGTTCAAGATATTTTCATTGGAATGTTGGACTTTACATGTTGTTATTTATGGTGATTGTATTGATACCATTTTACATTGCATACTTCATCATCAGTAATATAAATTTAGGTAATAAAAAACAATTTAAATTTAATAAAAGTATTTGTATTAAATAAATATATTATTTACAGTTAAAAAAAAATTCATCAGACCACTTACAGTGTTAATTTATCTATTTTATTTATATTTATTCTGGAAAATTGGTGATCCATTTCCAATATTAAGTCCAAAAAAAGGTATATTATCAATTGAAACTGGTGTCAGCCGTGTTGGTGTTATTGGTGTAACAGTTATGGCATTATTATCTGGTTTTGGTGCTGTTAATTATCCATATTCATCAATGGCATATTTTATGCGACCAGTGTCATATGCTGACGTTCAAGGAATCGAACGTAGACTAATGCAAACAATGGATATGATTGTTGCTAAAAAAAAAAGAATAGCATTAGCTAAAAAAGGTGATATTGTATCACCAACAGATACACGATCACGATTATGGGGAATGCTTGGACCATTGACTAGCTCAAAAGGACAACAAGAACGTAATGGTTTTTTTATTATTATTAAATTCAAATTAATAATAAATAATTATTCAAAATTTTATTTATAGATATTAAACAATTACAACAAGAAGTATCATGCCTTGAAGAATTATCACGTCAATTGTTTTTAGAAGCACATGATATACAAAATGCCCGACAAAGATTAAAATGGGCAGCAACATGGCAAGGAAAATATTTCAATTTTTTAGGATATTTTTTTTCAATATATTGTACATGGAAAATATTTATATCAACAATAAATATTGTATTTGATAGAGTTGGTAAAAAAGATCCAGTAACACGTGGTATTGAAATTGCTGTTCATTGGATTGGTTTTAATATTGATGTTACATTTTGGTCACAGCATATATCATTTTTTCTTGTTGGTTGTATTGTTTTTACATCAATTAGAGGATTATTATTAACACTAACAAAGGTAACAACAAACATTAACAAATTTACATGTTTTTGTATTGACAACATTTTATAGTACAATTGTTTTTATTTTTAAATGTTGATTTATTTGTTACAGTTTTTTTATGCAATATCAAGCAGCAAATCATCAAATATTATTGTTCTTATACTTGCTCAAATAATGGTAGGTATTAATATCAATAAAAATTATTAATTTATATATTTTAATTATTATTTTCTCAACAGGGAATGTATTTTGTGTCATCAGTGTTGTTAATGAGAATGAATATGCCAGCTGAATACAGAATAATCATAACACAAGTACTTGGTGATTTACAGTTTAATTTTTATCATCGTTGGTTTGACGTTATATTTTTAGTATCAGCATTATCATCTATTGTCTTTCTTTATCTTGCTCATAAACAAGCACCAACTGAACGTGTATAAAGAGAAAAAAACAAACGTAATTATTTAATAAAAAAAAAAAAAAAAAAATTCTATTTTAACACTGAATCTTATCACAAAATACCACTGTGTGGTTGCTATTTTTTTTTTTTTTTTTTTTTTTTTTTTTTTTTTTTTTTTTTTTTTTTTTTTTTTTTTTTAAAAAAAAAAATAAAAATTTTTATTATTTGGTATTATTTTTTTTTTGTTTATAAAAAAAAATGTTTTTTTTTTTTAATTTATATAAGATTTATTATTAATTTTTTTTGATAAGCTGAATTGTCCACTGAGTGGCCATATTAACAGCTGGTTTACGTATTGTTAAAACATTATTATGTGGATTATATGTAGCCTCAAGATTTTCAGCACCTGTAAATAATAAAAGTAAATTATTAAAAATTATTTAATAATGATAAATGTTTAACAAGCAAAAAAAGTTAATACATACTTGAATCAATTTTAGCTGATATAATATCTTGTGGTGGATTGACAATGTCAACTCGTTCAAGCCAACATGGTGTTTCATAATTAGCAAATTTATCAACATATGTTGATGTTAAATTTTGTCCATCAAATGTAAATTTAACATAAACATATTTACCATGACGATATTCAAAGCTAGATTCATCATCAAGATACAATGTACCACTTGCTTGACCATTTTTATCAGCAATAACAATAAGTGTATATGGATCGTCTTTCATGGCAACAGTACTTCTTCTTATTCTCATTTTTCTTGGTACAATTGAACCACCACGTTGATATACTGGTATTTTATGTAATGTTACAGGTATATTTTGTACACCTGGTGTATTATGTTCAGCAAATGTATCAATGTCATACCATGAATGTTGTCCATTACCAGGAAAATAAACACTAACTGATGTGACACTTGGTTCATAAATTGGTCTAACAAGTATAGCATCACCAATTAATAAATGATCATCAATAGTGAATGTATCAATTTCATCTGGATAATGTGTCCATAATGGTCTCATAACTGGATAACCAGTTATATCATGTTCACGAAATAGAGTATACCAAAATGGTAAATATGTATAACGTGTTCTAATAGCATCACGTACAATTTGTACTGTCTCATCATTAAATGTCCATGGTTCACGACGTTTTGTTTCAATATGTGAATGTTGACGGAAAAATGCAAGCCATGCACCAGCTTGATTCCATCTTATAAATAATTCAGAGTCTGGATTTTTAAAAAAACCACCAACATCAGCACCACAAAATGACATACCAGCAATTGATGTTGATAAACACATTGGATAACTTATTTTAAGATGTTCCCATTCAGCAGCATTATCACCAGTCCATACTGCTGCTGATCTTTGTGAACCAGCAAAATGTGAACGTGTTAATACAAATGGACGTAATGTACCACCAGATCTATTAAATAATGCATCATATGTTACTGATGTAAACATTAAACCATTAATATTATGTACATCACGATGTTCCCAACCACCATAATGTACTAAATCTTTTGGCATTGTTATTTCTGGACCATTAAATACACTTGGTTCATTCATATCATTCCATATATAAACATCATTTGTTGTACCATGAAATTTATCAAGTGAATATTGTTTTTCAAAATAATCTCTAACAATTGGATTGAAAAAATCAAGATATGATGATGAACCTGGCCAACACCAACCTTCATAATCTTTACCATCAGCATGTTTAACATAATAACCATTTGATGTTGCATCGTTATGTACAAAATAATTTGAATCACGTTTTATATGTGGATCAATAATTGCAACGAGTTTTCTACCTTTTATTGTTAAATTTTGTACCATTTCTAATGGGTTTGAGAACTTTCTTGTATCCCATGTAAAATATTTTTTATTATCAGTGTATTCAATATCAAGCCAAATAACATCAAGTGGAATATCATATGTATCAAATTTTTCTGATATTTGTGCAACATCATCTTGATCATTATAATTCCATCTTGATTGATGATAACCAAGTGTAAACATTTGTGGTAATGGTGCTGTACCAGTTAATTTTGTATATTCACTAAATACATCAAGTGGTGTATCACCGAGTAAAAAAAATATATCAATAACACCAGATTCTGACATAAAATGTGCATTAACGTCACCTAAATTATCATCTTTTGATATAATGTCAACCCATGTTTCAGCAGCATTATGCCAAAATACACCAGATGTTTTATCTTTACCATGTGAATATATTACTGGTATTGAGCCATACAGTGCCATTTTTTCATTAACTTCATATTCAAATACATCTAAATTGTAAAGACGATATGGATCAGTGTCTTTTGTTGATCTCAATGCAAATGAATCAGCATGTTGTGGTATACCATAAGTATAATCAGCACCAGGAAAACTAAAGTCCATGGCAATTGCTTCTGGTCCTTTTGGCTTTGAATCATGATGTGATTTAAAATTTTCTTCCCATGCACCGGGATCATCCTCAGCACCATCACCAATTGGTTTTGATGTATCAACAACTTCTTCATCTTTATTTTCAGTATTTTTAACTGTTTTTGTACGTAAATGTTCCATTCTCATTAAGCCACGAGCATTTGCTGATACTTTTAATTTATCATTAGCATATAAATCAACACGAAATGGATTAAAATGTATAATTGCTTTATTTTTTCCCATTGTTGCAACAACTTGTTCTGATGACACTTCAACATTATCAAATTTGTCATGTTTTGGTGGTCCTTGTAAAGCATGAGTGACTTCATAACGAGGTCTCAATGGTTTTTCCTCATTTATATGTAAACGAAATGTATGCTCTTTTAATGCTGTTAATTCAAGAATATAATTAACATCTGTATTTCTATTCAAAAGTTGAGCTGTTAATATTGTTGAATTGTTTTTTATTGTTTCTGGCAATACAATATATGGTGTATTGTTTGGCTGTACTTTCCTACAACGTCTTGATTTAAAAAACAATAAAAAAAACAATTATTTATTCTATTTTCAAACAACAATAGAAGCCAAAAATATAATTTTTTTATTTATTTATTTACCTGCAAAAACTGCTTTGATCGCAAGTTTTGAAATTATTTCTATCAACAGCATCAGCTATGAGGACAAGACAAAGTGTCAAAATGCCTATCCTGTTAAATTGTAAACAATAATTAAATTGAATAATTTAATATTTAAAAATTTAATTAAAATAAAAACAAATATATATCAATGAGTTCAAGGATGACACGTCATCGTATCAAACAGATAAGTACAAACTAATCCCCCCGCTTTTTTTTATTCGTTTAATCAAACGAATGTTAAAAAAAAAAAAACATAATATCAACGCCAATTTAAGGAGTCAAATAACTAGACAACAATAACAATAATCTGTTGAAAATAAATTGCAATAATAGATTAATTATTATTGAGATATTTTATTGTACTACTTTTGTTTCTACTTGGCTTATTAATCATTTAAATTAAATTAATTTATATCTTACCAAACGTATGAAGCCATGTTCATCAAATGTTGACGAATGACTGGAAAATTAGTGACCTACCGGTCACATGCATATGATTACGTGTGTGTGTTATTTTTTCCACCAACGGCGTTAAGGCACGCCATCTTGTTTTGACACATATATGCTTAAAAAAAAAAATAAATAATAAAAAACACCTCATCACACAAATGCACCAATGTCAATCAAGAAAGAAAACTCAGGTGATTTTTTTTCTATTGTTATTATTCCCTCTAGCGTTGAAATATCAATATTAAATTTAAAAAATTCTGAGATAAAAAAACAACAACAACAACAACAATCCAACACGAGTAGACACGAGATCATTTGTCAAAAGTAAAAAACATATTAATAAACAATTAACGGTAGTCTGAAGAATTGTTAAATAAATATTAAAAAAACATAAGAAATGGCTGATCTTGATAACAAGTAAGTTATTAAATTTAATACAAGAAAAATAAATTTATAAAAATAATAAAAATGAGGTTATCTCATGATTAATGAATGATGAATTGAATCATCACTAAATTGGGTATATATTTATATTAAAAAATATGTTAAACTAAATTTTCCAGAATTTTGGATTTAATCAAGTCTAATCCAGATGGTATAACACAAGCAGATATTGCTAATGCAATACCTGATGCTGGTACCAGTGATATAGCAAAGTCAATAAATAGTTTAATGAAACATTTACAAGTATTTAACAAAGGAAAAACACTATTGTTTCGTTTACAAAAAGAAACACAAGTTGGTGATAATCAAACTGAAACAGTTGTACTTGAAATCATAAGTAATGCTGGTAACAAAGGAATATGGATGCAAGAAATAACAAAAAAATCAAATATTGCTAGTGTACAATTAGCAAAAGTATTAAAAAATCTTGAAACTAAAAAACGTATTAAAACAATTAAATCAGTAGCAGCTAGTAGAAAAAAATTATTTATGCTATTTGATTTAACACCAGATATATCAATAACTGGTGGCTTGTTTTATCAACAACAAGAGTTTGATATTCAATTAGCTGAAGTCCTAGATGAGCATTGTTTTAGATACATTGAAAAAAAACATTCATTTGCTTTGAGTAATGTTAGTCCAGTACAAGCTAGAGAAGCTTCAGCAGTATCATCAAATGATGTGTTAAGATATATTAAAGATTTAGGCTTTATAACTGTTGACATACCATTGAAAGAAATTGAACGAGTACTTGATGCTCTTGTTTTGGATAGAAAAGTTAGTAAAATATCAAAAAATGAGACAAATTTTTATCGTTACAGACCAAAAACTGAAACAGCTGGTATTGTTGTAACTCCATGTGGTCTTTGTCCAGTAAGTTTATTTAAAAAGCTATTTTTTAATTACATTTTTAATTAATTTCTATTATCATTTTAGGTGAAAAAAGATTGCTGTGACACTGGAGATATTACACCAATTAAATGTGAATACATCAACAAGTGGTTTGAACTACACTACTAATTAATATAGTTTTTGTATCTATTAATTATTTTTAAATAAATTTTTTTTTAATTTTTACAAATAAAGAATTAAAAACTCGAATAATTAATTTATAAACTTTTTTTTTTTACTGAAAATAATAAATTTTATTATTAAGAATAATTACATGTCTTTTTATTTCATTTGTTAATGTTTAATTATTTAACAATAAATTAACTTAATTTTTTTTTATTTTTAAAATTTACCGCGTTAAAAATTTTTTATAGAATGGCGGACGACCCCCCACGCACACCCCCTAAACATTACTCACTGACATTAATAAAAAAAAAAAAACTGTGACAACTGTGTTTTTTTTTTTTTTTATGTTTGACATTTTACTAAATAATAGGATTAAAACAAATTATTACTTATCGAGTTAATGATTTTCTATTGTTGAAAAAAAAAACAACACTTGATCAGCCAATGAGTCACTGATAAGGATTAATAAAATAGAATTTGATAAAAAAAAATCGACGTGGAATAAACACTACGCCATGCCGGTGTGACGCCCTTTTTTATATTGTGAAAATTAGTCATATTGTTTAACTTAAAAAGGTCATTCAATAATAAACAATTAAAAGATTTAAATTACTTTTTTATATATCAAAATAAATTGATTAATTTTTGGGCACAATGGATGATAAAGGAAGAAAAGTCATCGTTTGTGACAATGGCACTGGGGTAAGGTTACAATAAAATAATTATTGTTGATATTAAAATATATATTAATAAATTTATAATTAATTTTATAAATTAGTTTGTCAAATGTGGATATGCTGGAGCTAATTTTCCAGCTCATATTTTTCCCTCAATTGTTGGAAGACCAATTATCAGAGCTGTCAATAAAATTGGGGACATTGATGTCAAGGTAAGAAGACAAAAAAAAAATACTTTTAAAAAGTAAATAATATATATAATATCTCACGTTCATCATTAATCTCACTATCTCATCTATGGTGCACACAATGATAACTGGAAATATTAATTACACAAATATAAAATTAATAATTATATTCACAACTAACTATTTTATTCATATTATTATATTTTCAGCAAGAACTTTGCATTCGTGTAAGTCAAAATTATAATAGTATCCACTATTTTTTTTAATTTTTTTATTTTTAATATTAATTTTCATGCAAGACATGAAAATACATGTTTATTTATTTATTTATTTTTTTTAATTTGATAAACAAATATTACATGAAATAATTAAAACTAAACAAAAAAATAAGTGATGGATTTTATTGACATTGAAATTAACAAAAAAAAATATTTTTTTTCATAATGCACTTCATTAATAATAAACTAACATTCATAAGTATCAATTAAAATTATTAAATAATCAAACATTTAGATATGTATTAACTAAAATAATTTTTTTTTCTTATTAAAATTGATTATATGTGCTTACAATTATCAACAATAGGACGTGTTTAACATGCCTGTAAGTTAAATAAATAGCTTGTTTTTTTTTTTCTCTCAATTTTATGATGATCATTAGGATCATGAGTTTTGTGATTGCTTGTTTGTATTATTTTAATTGGTTGATTGTTGATTGCATTTGGTAGATTTATAAATTGCACTATTTTTTGTTTAAATTATATAATTGTTTAATTATCATGTCTTGTGATTGGTTGTGTTGAATATTTACATAATAAATAAATAAATAATATAAAAATATAAAACAAAAAAACAAAACAGGATTTGATGATTGGTGATGAAGCCAGTAAACTACGTTCATTATTGGAAATTAATTATCCAATGGACAATGGAATTGTCAGGTAATTTTTATTCAATTATATTTCAATAATTTCATGTCTTTTTTGTTCTTTCGATATTTAGTTTATTGTTTTTTATTTAGAAACTGGGAAGACATGTGTCACGTTTGGGATTATACATTTGGTAAAGAAAAACTTGATATTAATCCAAAAGAATGTAAAATATTATTGACAGAACCACCAATGAATCCAACAAAAAATCGTGAAAAAATGATTGAGGTAAATATAATATATTTAACTAACAAAATAAACTCAATTTTTATTGACTTGTATTTATTGATATTAATAATTGATTAATTTCTATTATTATTGTTTAGGTGATGTTTGAAAAATATCAATTTGCTGGTGTATATATTGCAGTACAAGCTGTCCTAACATTGTATGCACAAGGTTTGATAAGTGGTGTTGTTGTTGATTCAGGCGATGGTGTAACTCATATTTGTCCAGTCTATGAAGAATATGCATTACCACATTTAACAAGAAGACTTGACATTGCTGGTCGTGATATAACACAATATCTTATTAAATTATTATTATTACGTGGTTATGCATTCAATCATTCAGCTGATTTTGAAACAGTTAGAATGCTTAAAGAAAAATTATGTTATGTTGGTTACAATATTGAAACTGAAGAAAAATTAGCTGTTGAAACAACAGTTCTAGTCGAGTCTTATACTGTAATTAACAATATAATATATTAATTTGTTTATAAAACAATAATTTTACTATGAAACCATCTTAATTATAATGCAATTTAATTATAGTTGCCTGATGGAAGAGTTATTAAAGTTGGTGGTGAACGTTTTGCAGCACCAGAAGCATTATTTCAACCGCATTTAATTAATGTTGAAGCACCAGGTATTGCTGAGCTTGTATTTAATACAATCCAATCAGCAGATATCGATATGAGAACTGAATTATACAAACACATTGTTCTTAGTGGAGGTAGTACAATGTATCCTGGCTTACCGTCAAGATTAGAACGTGAAATTAAACAATTATACCTTCAACGAGTTCTTAAAAATGATACATCAAAATTAGGGGTTTGTTGTTTATAATTATATTAATTTTTTATTGTTTTTATTATTATTATTAATATTATTAATGTATAAATTTATATTACAGAAATTTAAAATAAAAATTGAAGATTCACCAAGACGTAAAGATATGGTTTTTATGGGTGGTGCAGTACTTGCGGATTTAACAAAAAATCGTGACTCATTTTGGATAATGAGAGAAGAATACGAAGAAAAAGGATTGAGTGTATTAAAAAAATTATCAACATACGATACAAAGTGATTGTTTTAATGAAATAAAAATTATTAAATTAAAAACAAAACTGAGAAAATGCTACAAATGTTAATATTGAAAGGACTGTTAATTTCCTTTGGACAGAAACTAAAACTTAATGTGCTACAGGCACTTTATGTAAATAATTTAAATGAAAAAAAAAATAATAATTCATCGGCATTTTCATCAGTATTTAAAGAACAATAAATTGTTCTTTATTTTTTATTTTTTTCATCAACTATTCCTTATAAAAATTTATTAATTAACAAAATATTTACTTCGATAGCTCAATTGTGCATTTATTTAAAAAGAAAAATATAGTAAATTATTGATTTTTTAAAAATCAATAAATTTAATTGAGGTAATTTTTGTACAACGACAAACCTCGTATTAATTTTTTTTTTTAAATACAATTATATTGTTTATATATTAAAGGAAATATTAAAAAAAATAATTAAACTAATTTCTACATGTAAATTTACAACAGTCTTTATTGAAGTTATTTTACATTTAATTTTGTGTTTTTTTTTTTTTATTTTAATTAACACATCATCAAAATATTTTATTTGTTGTTTATTTAATTTTTTTTTTTCAATTTTTTTTCTTTTTGTATATAAATAAAAGTAACAATATAATTTTTTTTTTTTTATATTCGTCATACATGGCAAAATTTTAACAATTATTTGTAATTATTATTTATCAAATTTGTACATCTTTTGCCACTTGATTAAATAAATGAAAATTATTAAAATTGAATTGGTTTATCTTTGCATTGTTCAATGCAGTAACTTGTGAAACGTTTTAGAAATTTTGGATATTCACGTTTGTAAACAGCACGAAGTACTGATGCTGGTGCCCAACCTCCAGGATTAACTGAAATTATTTAAAAAATTCTTAATAAATCTCCATTGATACAGCTGAGAAAAATGAGATGATTATTTTAAAAGAAAAAAAAACTCACCAACTGAGCAGTATGTAATTTTACAAGAGATGTCTTCACGACTAATTTTTTTAGAATCTTTTGGAGGATCAATGAATGTTTGACCAACAAGGCAAACTGTTAAATACACCCTCACGCATTTTCCAGTATTTGGCTGTGTGAATAATAAGAAATTGAATGACTTGTTGATAATTTAATTACATAAAATAAAAGAAAGAAAAATTAAATTTATATTACGGGATATTGAGGAAGTTCTGTGCTATGATTACAAACAATCCAAAGATCTGAAGCATCTGGATCTTCAGTGTCAGGTACACTTCGTATATGAGACCAAAATAATGCATCACGTTGACTTGCTGGCCAAATTCTTTTGTGCGTTTGCATAAATACTAATGTGTCATTTGATATTGTTTCAGCAACAGTCATATCCTCAAGTGTTGTTTCCCAACCAGTACGATACTCTGGACTGAAAAAAATTTGACAAAGTTCACGGCCAGTAACACCACGAACAACGTGACATGCTTTTAATGGATCAACAACAAGACCATCGACCTCTTCTTCACGTCTGTACATTCGCATTTCACCATCTTCAGCAAATAATTGCCAAACACCAACATCCTCACCAACACCCAGGCGAGCATAGTGCAGCTGTTCCATTGTTACTTTTTCAATCTACCAAATAACATAAATATTTTCATTATTTATAAACAGATGTAAATTTAGTTTTTAAACAAAATAATATACACTTGTTGAACAATTTGTCTCTTTTTTTTTTTCATTGTCTTTTTAAACTCAAATGATTCATCAAGATATCATCAGAACAAAGTTCATATATTTTTATCTTTGAAGAGGAACAAAAACAAATTGATTAAAGCTTTTATTATATTTTTTTGTTGATTGAATATTTATGAAAAAAAAAATATATAATTGTGAATTCGATAATCGGTTCGTCGATCTTTGTGGGCTATTTTTGTGGATTCAATGTGATTTGTAATATTTATTTAAGCATTTCTAAATATTATTTATTATTATTTTAAATAATCTATTATTTAGTTGATAAATAAAAATTTATTAATCACAAATTAGTAATTTTATTGATGACAATATTTGCAACAAAACAAATAAAAGAAAAAAAATAAAATAAATCAGTCATTATTGTATTTATGTATTTAAAATATGCGTCACTCTTTTTGCATGCGAATATCAACTGTTTTCTAAAAAAATAATAACAGCGTTTCCCAGTTATAATTGAAAAACATACCTAAACTTTTTAAACAAATTATCCTTATTATGATAAAAAAATTCTAATCGAAAATTGATAATACTATAAATTACTACGTCTAAGAATGAAGAAAAGAAAAACGGACTAGTCATTATTAAAATATGAATAATGGAATAATCAAAATAATATTTAGTATTAAATACCTCAGGCCATAATTTGTGATTAACAGCAGCTGATGAAACTGGATTTTGTACAATTGAAATAGATTTTTGTTTCAAACGATCTCGCATTTGATTGTCCTCATCAATTTTATCCAGTCCAGTCTCAAGAGCATCATAGAATTCATCATCACCAAGAGCACTATGTGGTCCCTCCTGTAAATACCAAACAAAAAAAAAAAACCCAAGTTTAATTAAATCACCCTAAAATATCAATAAAATATTTAAAATAAAATAACACAAATTATAATCAACTCACGACACGTTTTTTTCGCAATTTAAATTTTCCCATTATTTCAAGGTTGACAATAATTTAAATAAATAAGGTTTATTATTTCAAGTGGCACAACAAGACGATAACAATAACTGAGTACCGTTATCGTCAATGGTCTTTGATAAACTGAAGCTAAGGAATGTTTTTTTTTTATTTTTTAATATTGCCTTGTATCTAGTAACACACAATCAAGCAACAAAACTTGCGTAATAATAAATTTATGGACAACAATTTATATTACATGTGTCCTCGTGTGGTCTTTTGCCAAACCATTGCATCAACAACTATTTGGTAATGATGATGATGATAATCATACATAATAATCAATTGATCTGATCAATAAATTAATTTTATATTTTATCAAAAAAGTTATTGTTCAAAGTATCAAAATTATTTACATTTTAATTAAAACAAAAATACTTTGTCCTCTCTATGTTAATGAGTTTTACAATTATTATTATTTATTTATTTTTTTTCTTTTATCATTAAAATAAGATAAGTTTTCTAAATTAAAAAATAATTATAAAATATGATATTCGACTTTAATACAGAAGAAAAAAAAAAAGTTTTATATAATATTTTGATTTAAAAAAACAACCTCGATTTATATAGAAAGAAAAAAAGCAATTAATTTAGAAAGTTTAGTATAAATACCTCATAATCTGGACCTCCAAGTACTCTTGGTATGTTATTTGCATCACCACGATTCATATTAACTTGATCTTTCAATAATTTATAATGCTCCAACATTTTACGTTTTTTTTCATTTTCTTTATCCCATCTTCTTCTCCAGGCATCCTCACGTTGATTCATTAATTCAACACAATGACAAAGTGTTGCTAATACACCATCACTTGTTGCTTTAAATGTAATAGCTTCACCTTTAAAATCAATTGATTTTAATGATGCATCATTTATTAAATTATCATTAATTAATGATGTTTGTTTTGCAATGTCAGCACAATTGTCAAAATACTTTTGTAAAGTATCAATTTGTTGTGATAATATATCTTTGAACGTTTCTAATTCAGCAATTTTTTCTTTTAAATTACGTGTACCGCGTTTACTAAAACTACCACCACTTGTTGTTGATTGTGTATTTGATATTAATGATACAGTACTACCATGACGTTTCAGGCTATTTTCACTTCCATAACCAGATTCAGCCTTGAAAATTAAAACAAAAAAAAAACAATATATTATAATATATTTATTTATTTATCAAGTGACAAGTATCAGTAGCTTTTTTATGACTCACCTTGTATGATTTTAATACGTCAACCCATCTTTGTTTTTCTTCTGGTGAATTTGCACGAAGATACCACACCAAACAATCACTAACAGACACATCAAATCTACACTCGTCAAATTCATGTCTCTGTTTAATTAAAATACAAATTTTTTACATTAAATTAAACATGTTTACATCAAGGAATTATTATTATTGTCATGTGAGTTTGATATAAATACCTTAATTGTTGCTTTGTAGAGACTTATTGAACCACGACAACCAAAACCACTGTCTTGTTCTGATTTATAATATGACAATGTACCATCTTTTAAAACAATAAAACGTGTTTGCCAACCATGTATATAATTTGTCCATTTTGATAGTGTACCTTGAAGCTCTGGCACAATTACACCATCTGATTCTTCACCATCAACTTCATTATCACCACCATTAACAATTTCCATCATAACAGTTTTATCATCACCATTAACATTTGATGCTGCAGATGTACAATCAGCCATCTCGTTTTATTTATTAAATATTTATCTTCAACTAGGAAAAATATTCAATGCATTAAAAAATTCCTGATTTATATTTAGAAGTGTTTATTTAATTTAACACTTGAGTTTCTGGTTTTTTCTTTTTTTATTAATACACAAAGTGACTTTTTTTTTTTTTTTTTTTTTTTTTTTTTTTTTTTTTTTTTTTTTTTTTTTTTTATTTTTTATTTTTTTTTTTTTTTTCTTTTTTTTTTTTTTTTTTTCTTTTTTTTTTTTTAAAGAAAAAAATTAAAATAGTGATATCACGAGAACTCACAATTCTTGATGATTAGTTAAATATTTTTTTGAATGATGAAATCACGGCTTTTGACGTATACAAACTCTTTTTTTTTTTATTATTGTTTTTGACTTTTATTTATTTTTTTAATTTGACATGTATTTGTTGTTGTTGTTGTGTCATTATTGTTGATGAAATTTAGTTTATTAATTGTTGTTTAAAAAGGGGATTTTATTATCAACTTAAAATATCTTGTCTTTTTTTTTCGGAAAAAATTAATTAGACTTTTAATCGTTAATTATTAGGAATAGATTAATCTTTAGATGTAAAATTCATTATTACATTTAAGGAAACAATTACGTAAATAATTTAATTGTCAATCGACAAATGAAGAGGAAAAAAACAATTTCAAAAATAGAGATCATTTCGCCGCGTCAATGTGGCGGCCATTTGATTTCTAAAAAAAAATAATAATAACTAATTAACTATTATTTACAAATAAAATTGATAGAATATGTGTTTGTCGGTGAATTGCATAAATATCTATGTGTGTAACTGTGTACTGCGGTAATGCTATCATTGCACCTGGACAATTGGGTTACATTAGTTATAAATATAATTGTTTTATGAAAATATAATTGATTTATTTGTTTTTTTTTTATCAGCTAAATTTCAATAATAATTTAGAAACATAGTTTTTTTTTTTTTTTTGTTTTCGTTTTATAAATAAAAAATATAATTTAAAAAAAAGGAGCCAGTGTTGTTGATATTTGTGTGTTAATTGTCAGGGTAAAGTTGAACCAATTTGGTGTTTGACAAGTAAATTATTAACGTTGTTGAAATATTATTAAAATAATTTATAAATATTGTTGTAGATATATTAAATAATGTCGTTATTTAATAAGCCAAAAAGAAATATAAGACGACGTTCGTTCAATGAGGAAACTGATGACAACGAAAACAGGATGGAGGTTGATCAGGTCCAGCAAATTAAAGTCAAGAAAAAAAAGGATAAACCAAAACAGACGCTTCTTAGTTTTGGAGAAGAACTCGATGAAGGTTTATGTTTTATAAATTTAACTTATATTTTAAATATTAAATTAAAATATATACTTTGGGTTAGTATTAATTATTATTATTACTTATGATGTTTTAGCTGATGATGGAGAAGTTTTTAAAGTCAAGAAATCATCAAGGAGTAAAAAACTGATGAAACAACTTGATCACGAGAGGAAAATAAAAAAGAAAGGTGAAGAGAAATTGCAAGTGGACTCTGAAGCACATGTGTCGATTAAAAACGACAATGATTTAGAAATAAAGACAGATGATCTAGTAGTAAGCTATCTCTATGATGTCTTATTAGTTATTAGTGACACAAATAATTTTTTATTCAATTATTATTTATTAATTAGCATAGATTTATTTTTTAACAAATATATTAAAAACAATTTTTCTTGGATGATTATCTACTCTGAAGATTGACATCAATTCTGGATGAATTATCAACAGACGAAAATTTTGATATACTGTTCACTTGTATTTTTTTTTTTACTAATATATTTTATGGTTTTTTTTTTCATCCAGGTTAAAATTAAAAACACTGGACCTTTGATACTAAATGGAAGAGCAGCAGTGGTTGCTGGAAAAGATGACTATGATTCAGATGAGGAGGAAAATTCATCGAAACATACTTTCAAGTCATCTAAATCAGACTCCATGAAATTTCTTTTAGAAAGTAAATAAAGATTTAGAATTTTTTATTTATCAAGGGTTTATTTTTCTATTGTTGGTTGATAATTATTTGTTTTTAAAGGTGGATGTATTCCTGATGCTGCTATGATTCATGCTGCAAGAAAAAAACGTCAAAAAGCAAGAGAACTTGGACATGATTTTATTCCTATCGAGGAACCAAGGTAAAAATTGATTATTTTTAATTAAAATAAGAAGAATTTTTAATACTTAAATTGTTGTTTGATTTAATGAATTTTAGAGAGGAAAAAACAACAAAATCAAGATTAGTAAGAGAAGAGGATCATGATAGAAGTGATGATGATTGTTCACAAGATCGAATGGACATGACTGTCAACACTGAGGCTCGTGATAAAGAAAAAAGAAGAGAAGCATTTTTAGCATCACAAATTCCTATTAAACGTTGGTATCCTAGAGTAACTAAAAAAAACTATAATTCAGTAAATTTTATAACGAAAAAAATTCTACATCTTGCAGTTTCTGATGATGAGAGTGAACATTGTAATGAGGAAGAAGAATGGGAAGCTCAACAAATTAGAAAAGGAGTTACTGGTGCTCAGGTAATTATTGAAAAAAAATATTTCAACATAATTCATTTGTTAATTATTAAATTGTTATTAAAAAATTTAACTTATTTTTATTTATAGATTGCAGCTGCACAACAAGATTCAATAATGCAACAACAGTATTATCATGGTCATATGATTGGTGGACAAATGGAAATGAACATGATGCCTATTCCACCGCCTCCACCATCAATTCAACCACCACCAGATCCAACGAAAATTATTGCAGCTTCTCCTCAAGAAATTGTTGATAAAATGCATGCAAGGTATTTAAAATTAAATCGAAAAAATAAATATATATAAATTATAATAAATACATCAACTTATTTTTATTCAACAGAGTTGAAAATTTAGTTCAAGTACATCGTCGTCATCAACAAGATCAAATACAATTGCAGGAAGAACTTGAACAATCACGCAAGGAATCAAATGATGCTGAAATACGTGCACCAGAGTTAGCACAACGCTTCAGATATTACCAAGAGTTACGTGGGTATGTCACTGACTTGGTAGAGTGTCTTGACGAGAAGGTGGGTTCACTAATTCATCTTCTTTCCATCTTTTCTTTTTTTTTTTTTTTTCATCAATTATTTTAAACATATTATTAGTTAAATTCCAATATCATTTTGTTATTATTTGATTCAATGATATTCAATTTAAAAACAACAAACAAACAAGTCTATTTTGACTTTGTTGTTGTTGAAATAAATTTTATCATTTATTTTATTGATAATAATACTGGTGAGTATAAAAGCTAGCATTGATTTTTTAATATGCTTTTTTTTTTTGTCATTAATTGTATTAACATATTTACAGTAATCAATCAATTTAAATAATTAATAATATTAATGTTATAAATTTTCTTGATTATCAGTTGCCAGAGGTGATTGATTTGGAGGAACGTTGGTTAAAGCTGTACGGAGAAAGAGCAAGTGAACTGATGGAACGTCGTCGTCAAGATACGAGAGATCAAGCTGAAGAAATAACAGTAGCATTACGAGCACAAACAACACGTCGTGGTCCAGATGACGAAGCGAGACTACGTCGTGCAACTGAACGTGAAGGACGTCGTGCAAGACGTAGACGTGCAAGAGAAGCACCATCATTAAATATGTCAAAACACATTGATGGAATGTCAAGTGATGATGAAGTAACTGAACAACAAAATCTGGCATTTAAACAACAAAAAGAAGAAATTGAAGACAAATGTAAAAATATATTTTCTGATGTTATGGATGATTTTAGTACGGTTAAAGGAATTTTATTAAAATGTGAACAATGGAGAAACACTGATATGGAAGCATATACTGAAGCTTATGTATCATTATGTATACCAAAAATAATATCCCCAATAATACGACAACAATTAATTATATGGAATCCATTAATGGAAAGTGTACCTGATCATTTAGAATGTACAAATTGGTATAATTCATTGTTATTATATGGACTTGATCGTAAAGAAACTGAAGATACATTAAAACAAGATCCAGATGTTAGATTAATACCATTGACAATTGAAAAAATATTAATACCAAAATTAACATTAATTGTTGAAAAAATATGGGATCCAATGTCGACATCACAGACATTGAGACTTGGTGGAACTATTAGACGTCTTATTCGTGATTATCCAAATTTAAATGATATGAGTAAACAATTACAGCAATTATTTAATGCAATATTAGATAAAATTAAATCAGCTGTTGAAAATGATGTGTTTATTCCATTGCTCACAAAACAATCAATAGATAAAAATACATTTCTACAACGGCAATTTACAATGGCTGTTAAATTACTTAGAAATTTATTGAGCTGGCAAGGTTTACTGGGTGATTATCAACTTAAAAACTTGGCATTAGGCTCGTTATTGAATAGATATCTTCTGGCTGGGTTGAGAGTATTTTCTCCAGTCGATGCATTAAACAAAGCTAGCATTATTATGAGTACATTACCTCGTGCCTGGCTCCAAGGTGAAACAATTGAACAACTCAAAATGTTTGCCTCACATATACAAAAGTTGAGTGATCAATTAGATCAGGCTAATCCGGCTCATAAGTAAGTTAACTATCATACATTCATTTAATCCAAATTTGCTCTAGCAATAAGTAATTAATCATTTATTTTTTTTTCTGTTCACAGTGAAGCATGGGAGTATTCCAAATCAATCCTCAAGTTAATTAAACCAACGACATAACTTATATATTGTTTTTTTTTTTTCTTTTTTCTACATAACTATGGGTACTTGGTACATCAAATTATTCATAGTTGAATTTGTTTTCTAAAATATACTTAACAAAAAAATTTAATACTTAAATTTATTATTATTTTTTCTTCTCAAAATATTTAATATGAAAACAAAAGAAAAAACGTTAATTATAATTGTAAATAATTAAATGAAAATAACGTTTTAAATAAAAAATAATAAAAATAACTTGAAATTTATTTTAATTAATGGAGTAAATTATTTTTGTTAAATAATTATGTGTTTATTGATGACTTAGATCAAAGGTTATCTCATTGATAATTTTGTAACAAAAAAAAAATAAAATAATATAAAAAGATAGCAATAGAAATAATAAAAGAAAAAAAAAAAAAAAAATGACAACTTGAAGAATGCAAATAATTGATAATTGTAAAGATATTTTTTTTGAATAGAAAAAAGTAGAAAAAAACATCTGGTATGCATAGCAGTACAAAGAGGATGATGAGATTGAGGATAATGAGTCGATGGGATAATTTAAAACTAACACGGCTCAATGATACACATTTATGTGATAGGGAGAATCGTAGTGGGTTAGTTGGGGTCATCATTTATGATTTGAGTCGACATTAAAAACAGTCGCCACAATATTAATGTTGTTCATCAACACAATGAATTCTCCAGGTTAAAATTAGTCAAATTTGTTAATATAAAATTAATTAATTATCTTTGCTAATAATTTATTTTATTTTAGATATTACAAAGTCAACAAATCAATTGAGAATTATATTTTTAACAATTATTTTTTTAATAATCGTGAGTGTGACCTCGACCAAGGAAATTTTCCGTTCTCATAAAACTTATGTGTACTCATATTTGGCTGAATCAAGTTCTGGTGTGTTGTTACCATCCAGAGCAGCATCAACATGGGGATTTAAAGGAAAACTTTTTATTAAAACAACAAATTCATCTGCTGTTTATTTTCAAGTGGGTAGAAATTTAAACACTTTGATATTTAATATTAAAAATATATTTTATTTATTTATTTTTTTTTGTTAGTTAAAATCATTAAAAACTTTTGTCAATAATGGAAAACTTGGTGAGACATCAGGAGAGACGAATGTGGATGAGGAAGAAGCTGCTGTTGAACTTGAAAAACCATTTGAAATTATTTTTAAAAATGGATTAGTTATGAATTTTAGTGTTGAAATTAATAGCTCAACTTGGGCTAATAATATTAAGAGAAGTATTGCTGGAATTTTACAGTTAGATTTGATGAGTTTAGAGGATCAAGTTGCTTTTTATTCACCAGAGGTTGAATGAGCTATTTTTATTTTTATTAATTATCAATTTTCTTTATTTTTTAAAAGCTTTATTTGATATTTTAGAGCAATCATTATGGACGTTGTACAAGTGAGTATATTATATCACCAGAATCAGTTGATGAAAAATGGATTAGAAAATTTTTAAATCCAAGAGCATGTGTTGGACATCCTCATTGGGCTTGGACAAATGTTCCTCGTATGCAATGTCCAACTAGTAACGAGGTTCTAAATAATCTTTAATATATATTTTAAGTATCATTTATTTTTAATAATCTAATTGAATTTGTTTTGCTTCTTAGAATCCAATTATTAAATCTAGTGAACGATTGTATAAAATTAAATCAATTGATAATAGTAATGAAATAACATTTGTCAATGCAACTGGTGAAATATATGTTCAGCCATTTCAAAGTTTTGGAGAAGCTCAATTTTTATTTACTCGTCAGATTATTGAGCTAATTGAAGTTACAGATTTAATTGATTATAAAATTGATAATAAATTTGTTGATGTTGCAATTCAACATCAACTTCCAGATGATGATGATTTATCACAAGGTCGAGCTGTTCATAAAAAAGAAGAAATATTTAAATCTGTAAGTAATTAAGTAGTTGATAAGCGTTTGATGAATCATTTATTTAATTGTTTCATTTGTCTTTAAGATATCCTTGTTGTTGGATCGTTTGAGCCAACGGCTAGAAAATCCTGGTCTCGATACCGAAATTGAAAATTTACATAACACAACAGTGTCAATTTTGTTGTATTATCTTGGTAAACTTGATAGATCTGGTCTTCAAGCTGGTTACACTAGCATATCAGGAACAAGTTACAAAGAAGAAACAATTAGAAATATGTTTTTAGAGACGCTACCCCAAATTGGAACACGTGATGCAGCTTTATTTATTCTTGATTTAATACAACAAAAAAAAGTATCAGATATAACTGCAATGCAATTGTTAACACAGCTACCATTTCATATTAGAAGACCTGATGTACAATTACTAGTTAGTCTTCAGCCTCTTTTAAATTTACCAGATAAAATATCATCAGAAGTTCGTAATACTGGTATATTAACATTTGGTACATTAATATACAAAACATGTTTAGTATATTGTCCGTATGAAATGCTTGATGATTATGTACGTCTTTATCTTGATAAATTTACTGAGAATAAACTATATGAAGTGAAAATGGTATGGCTTGAGGGGCTATCAAACATTCAGCTTGGAAGAGTTGTTGAATTTTTGGAACCAATTGCTAGTGGTAATAGTTTAGAGTCAAGACATTTAAGAGTACTTGCTGCTTGGGCATCACTACCAACTGCTGCTCTTAGACCTGATGTTGTAAGATATTATTTACCACTTGGTTTAATTAATAGATTATATTTTAATTATTTTATTTCTGAAATTTTAGATTTATCCAGTTTACTGGCCAATATTAATTAATCGTACGGAACATTTGGAGATGCGAGTTGCAGCATTGACACTTTTGATAATATCAAATCCAACAGCAAATAGAATAATTTCACTTTATTGGTACATGCACAGTGAGCCAAATGATCATTTGTATAATTATTTTTACACAACATTAAAATCAATGGAGAGAACAAATTTTCCATGTTACAAACATATCGGAGAAATTGCTGCTCAATTTAGTAGAATATTACGTAAACCAACAGATGAACAACCAATTGCAACTGGTAATTATATATTTGATTATGAAGATACAACAAGAAATTTTGGTGCAATGATACAAAGTATTATTATTGCAAGTCCAAGATCAAATATTCCAGAAGTTGCATACATTACATTCAACAGCCATGGCAGTGGAACAAATTTAAATCATATATCAATTTATATCAAAGCAACTGGACTTATGCAATCATTATCAAGTTATCTTGAAAGTCCAGTACGTGTTAAAGATATATTAAAGCAATTTAAAATTGATAAATTAACATCACAAAATATACATTTTGAAATAATAGCAAGAGTACAACAAAAAGCTGTACTTTGTTTACATTTTAATTCAACAAATATTGCAAATGCAATATCATATTTAACATCATTACCAGATAATACATTTCATATATATAAAAATATGGAATTTCATGTTAATCAACAAAGAATAAATGTACCACTTACAATGGAATCAATACAAGTTACTGATTTAGGTACAAATGTTAGACTTGCTGCAACAACAACATCATTATTTTCATTGAGAGGAAATTTTACACATTTTTCTGGTGGAAGAAATAATCATATGATTGTACGGTATGTATAAATAATATTTATTTATTATCATTTATTATTGATAGATGTTGAATCATGTATTATTTCTGCAGCACAGCTGTTCACGGTACAGAAGTTGTTGAATCATATAATCCATTAATTGATGTTTGGCATTCAGCTGAACGTGCACAATCACTTCATGGATATCTTCCTGCTAATATTACAATGGGCTTACAAGATAAACTATTTATATCTTACAATACACCTGGAGGTAATTTAAAAATTTAATTTCAATATTAATCTAAATTATTGGCTTGTTTATTTGAATGTATTTTTTATTTGTTATTAGAATATTTAAGAACTGGAATAACATTTCATACACGTACAACAACGACAATAAGAGGTGTTAAAGTTAATCAAAAATTACGAAAAATATGCAGCAATTGTCCGTTGACATTTACTGTTAAAAGATCAAATGAAAATACAATGAAAGAAAAAATAATATTTGATTGGATTGTACCTGAGCTTGGTGGTCATTTTAATTTAAAAATATTTGATTGTGAAACACAAGTAACACAAGATGAAATATTAAGTGATATTGGATTTTCACATCGTGGTAATTATCAGAGTTGGCCACTTGCTAAATGGCCATTATTAGCAGCTCATTTATTTGATTATTTTAGTTATGTTCCACCAAAAGGAAGTTGTGGTTTAGCTGTGTACATTGATCCATCAAATATTCAACCATCAGAAGTTAAATTTGAATTTATTAAAAATGGAAAGTTTCATGTATTTTCATTGACAAGAAGTGTATTAGAAACATCAGAAATTATACAACAATGGACACTTGCAGCAGTTTATGAATCAACAAGTTGGCTATCTGATAGTTTAAAAATAAAAGCAACAAAAACACAGCCTGGACAAAAAGTTATGAAAGTATGTATTGAAATGGAAAAAATTATACCATGGACTTGGGATGATTTGAGTTTAAAAACAAGTGATCCAGCATCAATAAAATTAAATGTTATTTGGGGTTGGTCAGATCAGAGTAAAGGCAAGTGTAATGGTACATCATTGTTGATGAATTTTGTTGGTGAAATAAGTGAGCAACAAATACAAGAAAGTAAAAGTAACAAGTGGCCTTATAAACAGTGTCGACAAGAATCAATTGGTAAATCAGTACTTCCATATACTGAAGCATGTTATGAAGCATCAAAAGAACTATCAACACTAAGAAAATATCAAATTGTTGTTATTTCTGAAAATGTAAATATTATTTTTTTAATATATAAAAAATAAACAAATAGATAATTTATTTTTTATTTTAAGCTACCAGAAAGACTATCACAAATTCTTTGGAGACTCAAGTCACTCTATGATGTCATTGGAGGAGGAAATAATACATCTCTAGTTGATGACAATCAACTTGTTATCAGTGCAATACTCGCTAAAGATTATTCAACATCAACAATGCAAGTTAATCATAATCAAGTACCAATTCGTTATGATCCAGAATTTGTTGATACAATTTTAATGCGTACACGTCTTCATAGATATATTGATAATCCTATGCTTCGAGTATTTTTTAGTAAGATAATCAATTTTATTTTGTTTATAGCTTGAAGATAAATTAATTGTTTTATTGGAATTATTTTTAGGTGTTTGTACATTGACACCTTCGACAATTAGATCAGCTTATAATGTGACAAAAAATGTTGAAGATGATAAAGAGTTTCTGGTTCTTGGACAGTGCTATGATGATAATCCAGGCTTTGCATTGACATCTTATAAAAATAATTCTGGGCTAACGTTGGTTATTAATGATGAGTCAGATAATATTAAAATTGTTCCTGATAAAAAGGGAGGTAGTATTTACAATTTTAATGACAAAATTACTATTGAAAGAGATTTTAATTGGACAGTCATCAATGGAAAAAGGTAATTTAATTTTTTAGCTTTTATATCATTGACATATATAATTAATGTTTCATTTTTTTTTAAATTGTTTTAGAGTTCGACTGGATGAAAAATCGATTTATCTATTTTTAAATAACATTCTTCTTTTCATTCATTTTACAGAAGATCAAATTTTATTATTTTTTCCAAATTATATTAAAGAATTTACTTGTGGTGTTTGTACTGCTCGTACTTTTAATTCTGGTTTATATCATAAGGTTTGATAAATACTTTTATATTAAAGTTATTTTTAAAATTCACAAGTATTTTGGGATTTTCTAAATTAATTGTGGATAATTCAAGTTTAATTTTTTATTATAGATATGTAATTATCTATTGAACTCATTGAAAAGTTTATGATTAATAATAAAGTTTAAATAAAAAAAATTGTAAAATGTTTTATTTGAATCCATTTTTGAATATTGCATGGTCATGATGTGTTACCACCACTTTGGTACCACTTGGTACCACATGGTAATTATTAAATAATAATCAGGCACGTTTTTTTTTTATTGTCACTTGTCAGTACCACGTAGAACCTCTTTAATTACGTTTAGTGATGTTTACTGTGTTTTACCAACTAATTAATATGATAATAAATAATAAGCAACAGTCAATAACAATTTTTACTTTCTTATTTTTTTATTATTTTAAAAATTAATATTTCTATTTCAAATGAACATCAATGGTAGTTTTATTATACTAATTTAATAATTTTATAAAAATAGAAATAACAAAAACAATTGTACTAATGAATGCAAACGTATAAAAAAATGTAAAAAAAAAAAAGGAAAATTATTTCTAAATAATTAATAATACTGTTTATAAAAGGCAATTATCCAAATGTACATTCATCAATTTTTCATCGACCATCTTACTGCATGAAGGACATGGATATTTACCAGAATTTTTTTCCATTTCTTCACGAGCCATTTCATCTCCTTCATCTTCATACAAATCAGAAACACAAGTTTCTAGATGAGTTTTCAATGAAATATTTTGACTAACACGTTCACCACAAACACAGCAAATAAAATAAAGTTGTTCATTTTCATTTGATGATTTTTTTTGTGTACTAGTTGATGGTTTGTCAATGACCTCAATAACGTCATCATCATCAGATACCTCAAAAACTTTTGCACGAGCTTCAAGTTCTCTTTGTTTATCTAAACATCTATCAATATGAGTATTCATTGTTGAAACGTAAACCATTTTTTTACAAACAACACATTTACTTAATTTTTCATTAGGTTTTGTAATTTTTTTGTCACTTGTTGAAGTAGTACTACTAGATGATCTTGTTATTTCATTTGTAGTTTTTGTATTTGATGTGATTGTTTTTTCTGTATCATGTACAAGCAACAAGCATAGATCAAGATGTTGATTAATTTCATCTGGAGCAAAAAGATTTGAACATACTGGGCAAGTTTGACTTGAATCATCATGTCTCATTCGTTTTGATGGTTGAGTTGATGATATCAATGACATTAATTCATCATCCTCATTATCAGATAAAAGTACAGCAAGCGAGCTTGGTTTTTTTTGTGGATTTGATAACCAAGAAGATGATGTACCAGTATCATTTATTTTCATTGGATTTTTATTGTCATCAGTTGGTGATGGTGTTAAAAGTACAGCAAGTGAGCTTGGTTGTTTTTTTGGCGGTGTTATTAATGATATTGATTTATCAAAATTTCTAATATTATTTTTATCAAAATTCGTGCTAGCAACACCATTTTTACTTTCAATATCTTTTTTTGGAGTTATATACTTATCTAATAAACTACTTTTACCATTTCCAGCTCCACCAAGTATACCAGAACAACTGAAGCCTGATGATTTTGTACTAGTTGTAGTACTGGTTGAAGATGCCTTTGATTTTGATGAAGATATTGAACCTGGACCACCAGTCCCAAATCCATGAACACTATTTGTGTTTGTACCAAGTTTAACAATACCTGATGATGAACTAGCAGTTGATGGCTTTGATATATTATTGTTATTATTCTTTGGATCTTTTGTTATTGTTACAAATTTATCCATTGGTGATATTTGACCATTTGATATTTTTTTATTGTCTTTTTTAATTGTTTTTTCATCTTTATTTGGTTCTTTTATTTTAATAAATTTACCATTACAATTATGCTCATGTTCTTTCCACCAGGTGTCATTTGGTCCAGGTGCTCTGTTTATTGCTCTACGTACATTACCAAAATAAGGTGGACGATGTTGACATGGTCCATTACAACGCCACCAATGTTGTTTGTATAAATTAACTTCATCATGAAATGAATGATAAATTGTAATATCAGTACCAGCAGAATTATTAATTCTATCCATATGTTTACGAAATTCTGGTCCATGGCCATCTCTGTCACGATTATTATTTGTTAAAAATAAATAACCATGTATCATTTCATGAAGTAGAGTTTCAACAAGATCTTTACGTGGACGTAATTTTAATAATGGTGCACTCAGTGTTATAACACATTCACGATTACTTGGATGAAAAGCACATGTTCCAGCACATCTATTAAAATTAAATAACAAAAATATCATATACAATTATTATAATTCATTTAACATTAATTAACATTTTTTAAAAATAAACCTACATAGTCATTCGATTACTCCACTTGACCTCAACTGATAATAGTTTATTCCAAAAAAATTTATCATTAAATTGAACAAACAGAGTGTGAACATTAGGAGTTGGATCCAGTATCTCCAGGGTTCTATCAACAATAGTTCTTGGCTTGTATTTTTCTTTGTCAACCTGTTTATAAAAATTATAAAAATTATTTAATGTTAAATAACAAAACAAATAATAATATTATCAATTTTTAATAATTATTTAAACTTACATGATCAGGAAAAACAGCACTTTCTGTTAAACCAATTATTTCTTTTGCATCTTCCCACTGATAAGGCCAATCATATGGTTTTTTTGACATTTTATTTGTTTTTTTTTTTCAATAATAATTTAATCCGACTTTGTTTATTTTCTATTCGACAATTGAAGATAGACAAGATAAATTTCAATAAATTCAGTCGGTTTCATATATTTAGCAATAATAACACATGGGATCTATCAACCAAACCTGACAAAGTAACAGACTTGTTTGATAATAATAACACTTTATATCCTACACATATAGGTGACACAGTGTCACACATAACAAAAGACTACATAGTGCTACATAGGCTCCTAACTTTTAATATTTATCAACAATTACAAGCACAATTTGTTTATAAATAGCAAACATTTCTTTTGTTATTGTTTAATACCTATACCTAATAGTAAATTTGATAAAAATATAGGTAACATCTAACATGGTTAAACATGCTTGTGGTGTTTTAATTGATGGTGTACATACTGATATCGTTACAAATATTTACAAGTAAGTATACATAATTATTTAAACAAATAAACAAATAATTTTAATAATAAATACTATTATTATTGTTTATCAGAGATCGAGTATTCCTTATTATCACTCAATACAAAAAATTTGGTTGTATGATTAATGTAAGTCGTGAATCATCATTGAAACAATTTAATTCTCATACATATTCAACAGAGTAAGTAATCAAATAATTAATTAAATAAATTGTATTGCTGTTAAATTAATTTTTTAATCAATTATTTGAAGAGTTGTATTTGGTAAAGATACTGAAGAAATAAATGCAGTTGCTCGTTATATTGGAGAAGCAATTGAAATTGACAGACCACTTTTACTTTCATTGGCTCTTAAAAATTACGAGCCAAATACAATTAAAAAAATCATTCAAGTTATAAATAAAATTAAAACTTGGTAAATAATAATGTCGTTAATATTTGGTCAACTTGTTATTGGTCCTCCTGGAAGTGGCAAGACAACATACTGCAATGGAATGAGTAAATTTTTAGATAAACTTGGTCGTAAAGTTGCCATAATAAATATAGGTCAGTAATTATAAAAATCAAATGGAAAATAAATTGATTTAAATACTAAACATATTGATGATTTAATTTAACAGATCCAGCAAATGAAAATATGGAATATAAAGCATCAGTTGATATATCAGAATTAATAAAACACAATGAAGTCATGGAAAAATATAAACTTGGTCCAAATGGTGCATTGGTATATTGTATGGAATTTTTAGAAGCAAATATCAGTTGGTTAATTAAAAAAATATTACCATTAAAAGATTACTATTTGATGTTTGATTGTCCTGGTCAAATTGAGCTTTATACTCATCACAAATCAATTGCAAATATAACCCAAAAACTTGAACAAAATTTACTGAGACTATGCAGTGTTAATCTTGTTGATTCACATCAATGCAGTGATCCAGGAAAATATTTATCATCACTTGTACTTTGTACAACAACAATGCTACAACTTGGCTTGCCACATATAAATATCATGACTAAAATTGATCAAATGAAAAAATACAGTCATAAACTTGATTTTAATATTGATTTTTATACTGAAGTACTTGATTTAAATTATTTACTTGAAAAACTTGATGAACATCCACATACAGCTAAATATAAAAAATTAAATGCTGCATTAATATCATTGGTTGAAGATAATAATCTTGTTAGTTTTTTACCACTTGATATTAATAATGACACACTATTAATGCAAGCTAAGAACTCAATTGATAAAGCTAATGGTTATATATTTGGTGGTAATGAACCACGTAATATTCAAGCACTTCTTGCCTGTGCTGTTGGTGCTGTTCATGAAACTCAGAAAATGTCAACACTTGATTCATATTTTAACCAATAATATTTTGTATAAAAACAATAAAATTAATATTCTTTATTTCATAATTTATTTCGATATACAATTCATCTATATTCAACAATTTTCCGTCAACTTTCTTCTCATCTCCCCTGCTTACAACTGAGTGATCTCAACATGCCTAATATGTACATAAGACAAATGATTGTGCTAAATCATCATACTCATAGACACGTTTTAAAAATGTGTCTGTTAATTTCAGTCCAGATAGTGTCTGAAATAATAAATAATTATTAAATTAATTTTACAAATTGTTTAATCCTGTTTTTTTTTTGGGTAAAACAAAATCACTTACAAGAAGACCAGCTTGTATTGGAATAAAAGAAAGTGGTACATCAATAGAATCACCAGGTTTTAAAGTACCAATAGTAGTTATCTCTAAATTGCCATTCCAAGCAAATGCCTCGTTGTTAGTGTCATCTAGAGTCATTAATAGATCCATATTTCTTTCAGACG
>JAPYYR010001404.1:0-15431 GCA_030523065.1 Aphidius colemani
ATTTTTTGTTTAACTCTTTCCACTAAGCACGTTTTTGAAAAGTTACAATTTCTTTTTGGAACCAGACATCTTTTATTTTTCAATAGAAAATAGAACAAATAAAACAGAAAAAAAATTATAAAAGAATTGTCTTTTTAAGATGTAACTGTGTGGTCAGTGAAAGAGCACGAGCTATTTTATTATTTTAAAAAAAATATATAGATAGATGATAATAATTTAATAAAATAAAAAAAATATATTAATATATATTTATGAATTGACCACACTTGGCTCTTTTTGACTTTCAACATATCGTTAGAATTTTAGATTAGCCAATTGAAAAAAACATCTGCACCTGTCTGGGATTGTTAGCGATAAATTGTTTTTTTTTTTATTTTTAAATTTAATTTAATTTGAAATTTTTACAAATCATCACACCCAAGGTGTGATAATTTTTTTATTATTCATTTATTTTATTTCTATTTAAGTTTTTTTTTGTTTTATATATTTGCTTTCATTTTTTTTCTGGAGTAATTTTCTTAACGATCTGGCAATTTCGTGGTAGAACAAAAAAAAATATACGTTATGATTTAAAAATGATAATATGAAGCTTACAATAATATCAATAAATGTTAATTTATTATTTTTTTTAAAATTTCAAATCTGTTGGTTTCGTTGAAAAATTTTAGACTCATAGATGTTAATAAATTATGGGCTTAAGACACTTGTTGATAATTTTGACGAGATGATTATTTTAAATGTGTAATGATGAGACTGAGTGAATATAAATTTATTATTTATTATTATTTTTTATAATGATTTAGAATATACGAAATGAAATTTAAAATTTTTTTTATATCCTAATTATTTAAGCTTTTGTAAATTTTTTTTTTGGGATTTTCACTTGGGCGTATTTATTATTGAAAATCAATAAAGAAAAAGATAAAAATTTATCGAAATTATAATAAAAAAATCAGCAAAAATTAAATACAAAAATATATTTTCAATACACATGCTGAAATTTATCTCGTCTCAATAATCGTATTAAGCAGCAAAATATCAACCAAGTGATTCAATGAATTATTAAAACAAATTCAGCATAAAAAACACTGAACAAGAGAGACAAATAAAGAAAATGATCTCTGGTTACAAATACAGGGAGGGCTGTCGATCCTCAGACTCTTCAACTTTATTATTTTACATCTGAATAAGGTAATGGAGATGTTTGTACTCAAAAAATAAAATAAAACAATATGAAAAAAAAATATATAAAAATAATGTGATAATACAAAAAGTGTTCTCCAACAAGACATTATAATTGAGTCGTCGAATAAACAAGATGTCAAACTGGAAACACGTGAAAACGAATTGATAAAGAGCCGAATAAAAAAATAAATAAGAAGAAAAAAAAACTATCCAATTCAAAATATATACCAGATATAAAATATGAAACAAAAAATTATTAGTTAGACATAATAACAGTTGATAAATAAAATATTTAATGAGGACGTTGATACTGACTTTCAGGGGGTTTTAAAAAACTACGTATCAATTAAAATTATGAATAGATGATGCTAAATAAAATTAAAAAAAAAAATAATATACAATAGTGGGTGGAGGTTTAGAAAGAGCCACAACAACAGTGGTAACTTTATATTTCTAATATTAAATTTGATGTATGATCACAAATGGCTGTCCGGGTGCAAGTCCATCTCGATAAATCTCACAAGTTGGTTTTTTTATTTTTTTATTCAACATATATTATAATTGTTGTTATTATTTATTTTTAAAAAAAGGAGCATAAGAGAGATTGAATAAAATAAAGAGACATGAAATTATGGTGAATGGCCCCCTTTGGCTCCTGAGGCCAGTGTAGGATCAATGATCATATGATCATGGGTGGATTTTATAAAGACATTGCTATCAAGAGAGTTGTCGTTACGTATTTATACTTATAAATACAACATTTTTCATAAATATTTATCATTGCCATTTTAAAACAATTGGATAAATATGTTTTTAATAAACAATTATTTTTTTTATTGGCAAATGATAATTTTTATTGATTTTTATTATCAAAAGTTGAGTTGATGAATTTAATTTTATTAAATTTTATTTTACAATATTTATGGAAATTTTTTAGCTGTCGGTAAATTATGATTTTCAATTGTTTAATTGTTCAATTTTTTATTGTTGCAAGTATTGTTTATTAAGAATTGAGAATTTTTTTTTTTTTTTTGCCAAGATTATAGGCAAATATTTTAGTTACGATCCGTCGGAACTTGAAATAAGGGATGATGTTAACATCAAATCAACTGATGTTATTTTTAAAATAAAAAATATTTAATTATTGTTTAAATATAATAAAATATTTTTTAATTTTTATTTTCATAAAACTATGTGTTATTTAAATTGCCTTGTTATTATTTTTTAAATTTAATTTTCTTTTACTATGAAATCATTAAAATATATACAATTGAATGATTTTAATTTAAAATAGTAAAAAATATAAAATTATAAGAGTAAAAAAAAATGGCAATACTCTTAACTTGATTTTAAAAGATTCAACAAGTATTTTATCGTATAACAACTATTTGAAATTTCAAGATGAAGTAAGTTGAAAGTAATCTTGTCACTCTGTCACGCTTCTCAACGGAACACCCATGTTAACTCTTTTTAATGCAACTTTACTCTTTAGTTAGGCAAATAAAAATATCAACAACCGATTTTTCTTATTTTTTTTATAAATAAAATAAATAAATAATACAAAACATCATCGTTAAATTGTGTATACGAACATCTATAAATGTCAATACAATTTACAACTAAATTTAAATCCACAAAAAAAAAAAAATCAACAAAATAGTAATAAATTCATTTGAATGAAAATCCTGATCGTACCAATTTGAATTAATTTTAGAAAAGCTAAAAAATCATAAATAAAATAGAAAAATAAATTTTTTGTTGATAAGTTTTACCCAGTTTTAGTTTACGTATATTTTTTTTTTTTATTTCTAACTGATGACTCATTATAATGTCGTCGTTGTTAAAAAATTCCAATTTTACTTTGTCATGTCTATTGTTATTATCATTGATAATTCATTAGTTATTGTGTTGGGCGTGGAATGTCTTATCAGTGAAAAATTAACGCGTTTAGCTCACCGGATTGGTTGTCGTGTTGTTAAATCAAGTCGTGGCAACAACTTTAGGCCATCATATTAATTGTTCAGCACTGCATAAGTCTCTTTGATTTTCAACTTCAATCGTTACACATCATCACCAAGCCACCAAGATGTTCATAGCAATACCCGACGAGATGACTTCTTCAATGAGAGAACAACTTGGTATAAAATATTTCAACAAAATTTTGTAATCAATTAATAAATAATTAAAGCAAATGCGAATTGATTTATCATTTTTTTTTCATTTAAATTCTTTATTCTCATTCAAATACATTTTTTTATTTTTTCATTTTCGTGAAATATCATTATAAATTCAATTAAATATTTTAAAATTATTGTGTACTCAGAAATGATACAAGTTTTGGGTGTTGATGGGTGCATTTTGGAAAATGGAAAATTCCATAAAACAAAAAAATACGACATCATGCAACGTGAAGCAGGACTGGTCATTCGACGTGGCCAAGATTTCTATTTAAATGTAACACTCAATCGTGATTATGATGGAAGTACTGATGAACTAACACTCGTGTTAAACATGGAGGGTGAAACGAATATCTTTGATGTCAATGATAAAACAAAAGAAATTTCAATACCACTGATGAATACATTTAAACCAGGAAAAAGTTCTGCATCATTAGACACAGTTGGTATTCATTCAATTAAAATCAAGGTAACATAAAAAAAGGAAAATAAAAAGTATAATTTTTGTCTTGAAAAATGTTGCCACGTTTTAAAATAAATTTTATATTAAATAGGTATTTTTACCGGCGGACATTTGCATTGCCAAGTACCGTTTGACTATTGAAACAAATACCAAAAGTGTGGTGTCCAGAGCAGCAAGTTTCAAGATCAACGAGTTGTTGTACATCATATTCAATCCATGGTGTAGAGGTGAATGTTTAACACGTGCATTACGTGACTTTGGATTTCATGTTAATTGTACATTTTGAATTGAGTCCATTTTGTTTGTAGATGATGATGTCTTTGTGGGTGATGAGGAGCATCGTCAAGAGTACGTGTTGTCTGAAGATGGGTTAATTTGGACTGGTAATGCTGGACATATGAAAGCAGTACCATGGGCTTTTCGTCACTTCAGCAAAGATGTACTTGATTGTGCATTTTATTTGATCAATGCAAAATCAAATATTGATGTTGTTAACAGAGCAAGTCCAATACATGTATCACGTGCATTATCAGCACTTGCAAATGCAAATGATTATGATGAAGGAATTTTACTGGGTAGATGGGATGGAAATTATACAGATGGGAAACATCCTTGTGCATGGGTGGGGTCATCTGATATCATACAAAAATATCACAAGGAAAAAAATTCAATCAAGTATGGACAATGCTGGGTTTATGGTGGTGTTTTGGCTACACTTTGTAGAACTCTGGGAATACCATCCAGAGTTGTTACCAATTTTGAAAGTGCACATGACACCAATGGCAATTTAAGAATTGAAAGATGCTTTGATTCTCAAGGAAAAGAAATTCAAGATGAAGAATTTACTGGTGACTCTGTCTGGTAAATAAAATATCAAAATAAATCAACAAAATAATTTTTATTTTAATGTTTTTTATGATGATGTTGATGTTGCTTTTGTTACAAAGGAATTTTCATGTCTGGAATGAAGTTTGGATGAAAAGAATGGATTTAGAGGATGAATTTTATGATGGTTGGCAAGTCATTGATGCCACACCCCAAGAAACAAGTAGTGATGATGATGGCTACCGGGGTCAATACGCATGTGGACCTGTTCCAGTCTTGGCTATCAAACTTGGAGACCTTGATGTACCATATGACGGTAAATTTGTGTTTGCTGAAGTCAATGCTGACGTGTACTATTATAGAAAAAGTAAAACTTATGGTAAAAAAATGTTTGACCGAGTTGATCAACACAGGTAAATTTATAATATTAAATTTACAATTTTTCATTTAATTCACAATTTTATTTTTATGTTTAATTTAATTGTTACAGAGTTGGACAAAATATCAGTACTAAAGCTGTAGGCTCTTATCAACGACAAGACATTACTGATACCTACAAATTCCCCGAAGGTTTGCTAAATTAATATTAACAATATAAATTTTTTTTTTTCAAATATAAATCCAATATTAATATGAAATGATAATTCTTCTTTTTTTATTATTTTTTAAATTAAAGATTCCATTGAAAATCGTGAATCATTTCACAAAGCTCGTACTCATTGCCAAGATGCTGGTGCAAATGAGATTGACTGTCCAGCAACAAGTTTCAGTGACATAAAATTTGAATTAGATGCTACGAAAAATGTTGAAGTTGGACAACCAATAAGGTATACTCTTATATTTATTTTTAGTTAAAAAAATAATAAAATATAAACCAATTTAACTATATGATTTTACAGCATTGTTTTATCAATGAAAAACGAGAGTGACAAGACTCATGATGTATCAACAAAATTAGTTTTCAATGCCTATCAATATACAGGAAAAAAAATTGACTTTGTTAAACAAACAAAAGCTGATGTACCTGTCGGACCAAAAGACTCTAAAATTGTCAACTTGGATATATCTTGGGAAGATTATAAAGATACCCTGATGTCAACATGTATGTTTAAAGTAATTTGTCTATGTTCTGTGTCAAAGGAGAATTTCGATTACTTTACTGATTTAAATATCCAATTAATCAAGCCAAAAATAAAAATTGATGTAAGCTATACAATATTTTTTGTAAATTAAATATACAAATATAAATGTTGAATTATTTTTAATTTATAAATTTTATTTTATTTGTTTCAGGCTGAAGAGGTTGTTGGTGTTAATGAAAAGCTTGAAGCAACAATGAGCTTCACCAATCCACTACCAATTAATTTAACAAATGGTCAATTCCGAGTTATAGCACCAGGTTTAGAAAAAAACTTGAAGATCAAGTTGGACAATATTGTTGAACCAGGTGCTGTTGCAAGCTGTAATTTTACAAGTATCCCTAGACGTAAAGGAAATTCAACAATTATTGTTAACTTTGAATCAACGGAACTAAATGGAATCGAAGGATTTTTGCCAATTAAAATTGTTAAAAATCTTTCATTACTTCCTCCAACAATTGTTGCTTCAAAACCGGATGATGTTGGTGCGTCTGATAAGCCAGAAGCTGTTGATTTAAAACCTGTTGATGCTGGTACTTCTGATCAACCATCAGTAGCTGATTTAAAACCTGATGATTCTGGCGTAATTGTTACTGAAGCAACTATTCATAAACCACCTGGTGAAACTGCTTCAACATATGATAGTACAGCTAATTATCAACCAACTCCTTCAACATCTGCAGATCCAGCACCAGCAGTTGATCTTATTGAGGAAACTGAACCATCAAGCGCGGTACCAGATGATCCAAAAAAATCTGATAAACCTGGTCTATTTGCCAGCATGTTCCAATGTTTCAGCTGCAAAAAAAAATCTAAAAGTTATAATATAAATGACGAATAATTGTTAACAAAAATTTATGTAAAAATAAAAATATAAAAAGTCTAAATTTATTAAATAATTACTATTAAAAATTTATACAGATTCATATATATGTAAAAAATGGTTTCTGAAGAAACTATTCATAAACCACCCGATGAAACTGCTTCAACATATGATAGTACAGGTAATTATCAACCAACTTCTTCAATATCTGCAGATCCAGCACCAGTAGTTGACCTTATTGAGGAAACTGAACCAACAAGCGCGGTACCAGTTGATCCAAAAAAATCTGATAAACCTGGTCTATTTGCCAGCATGTTCCAATGTTTCAGCTGCAAAAAAAAAAAATGTAAAATTTATAAAATAAATGACGAATAATTGTTAACAAAAATTTATTTAAAAATAAATTGTTTCTTTTCCCAAATTTTTTATTTATTTTTATTATTTATAATTTGTGTCGCATTCTAATGACAACGCTGATGATTCTATTGTGTTGAATTATGTTTATTCTTATTATTGCTGTTGATTTGTTAGTTATTGTGTTAAACATTTTTTGGAATGTCTTATCAGTAAAAATTCAACTTTTCTACGACATCTTGGTTGCGTGTCGTGTCCACCATTAAATCTACTCGTGGCAACAAGTTTAGTCCATCATTAATTGTTGAACACTCCACAATTAACTTTGACAATCAAGTTTAATTAATTTCCATCATCACGAAGACATCAAGATGTTTGTTGCAACAGCTGACGAGATTACCTCTTCCATGAAAGACCGACCTGGTAGGAATTAATTTAATAAAATTTTATAATTGATTTATCAATGGTTATTGTAAAAATAAAGTGATCAACCATTTTGTTATATTGACTTTCTTGAAATATCAATGTAAATTTATTTAGTTGTTTAATAAATTATTGCATATTTAGAAATACTGCATATTCTGAGTGTTGATGCATGCATTGAGACAAATGGGATGGATCATCAAACCAGAGACTATGAGATTATGCAACAAGGAACAGGGCTAGTCGTTCGACGTGGACAACCACTTTATTTAAATGTAATATTAAGTCGTAATTATAATCCAAGAAGTGATAGTATTTATCTATACCTTAAAATGGATGTGGAACAGAATATTTATACAAAAAACATTAAGGCACCACAAGTTCTGGTACCACTGATAAATAGTGGGCAGATCAAAACATGCTGGGTTGCAGCTATAAATTCTGTTGATGAACATTCAATAAAATTAAAGGTAAAAATTAAGGAAAGTAAATTCAGCAAATAATATTTTATTTCACAGAGAAATTGCTACGTTTAAAAATGTATTATTTAATATTTTCAAAGGTGACTGTACCCGATACTGCATATGTGGGAAAGTACCACATTCAGTTTGATACATTTACCAAAACCACTCCATCATCAAGCTTTAGCATTAAGGAGTGTTTATACATAATTTTTAATCCATGGTGTCCAGGTATAAGCCATACATCAATAAGTATTGTGTTATTTTTATTAAACATTTTTTTTTTTTTTTGTTTGAAGATGACAAGGTCTACTTGAATCATGAAGAGCATCGTCAAGAATACGTGATGGCTGAGGATGGATTAATTTGGACTGGACATGCAGGCCAAATAAATGCAACGCCTTGGTCATTCTGTCAGTTTTGCAAAGATGTACTAGATACAGCTTTTCATTTGATCAATGCCAAGTCAAATGTTGATGCAGTTGATAGACAAGATCCAATATTTGTATCAGGTGCACTCGCTACTCTTGTAAATGGTAATGATTACGATGAAGGAATTTTATTGGGAAAGTGGGATGGACATTATGCAGATGGAAAACACCCCCAGTCATGGTTGGGATCAAGTGATATTATTCAAGAATATCTCAAAGAAAAAAAGCCAGTCAAGTATGGGCAGTGTTGGGTTTATGCTGGTATTTTTGCTACACTTTGTAGAGCTTTAGGTATACCTTGCAGAGTTGTTACCAACTATGAAAGTGCTCACGATACCAACGATAATTTGAGAGTTGAGCGATGTTTATTATTCAGAAATTTCCATGTTTGGAATGAAATCTGGATGACCAGATACGATTTAACCAATGAACGATTCCATGGTTGGCAAGTTGTCGATGCAACACCACAAGGAGCAAGCACAAGAAATGACTCGTACAGATCACAATATACATGTGGGCCTTTTCCAGTTTCAGCTATCAAAGTTGGAAGGCCACTTCCAATCCAGTTGACAAATCGCCAGTTCAGCATTTTGGCTCCTGGTTTGGAAAAAAGCCTGAAGATAAAGTTGGGAAGCCCAGTTAGACCAGGTACAACTGTGACTTGCAACTCTAAATGTACTACCAGAAGAAAAAGTCAATCACCTATCAATATCAATTTCCAATCTAATGAACTTGTGGGGGTGCGAGATTTTTTGGCAGCAACGGTAGTTGAAAGTGCTCCAACAGTTGACGACTCGACACGTGATGGGTCATCAGCTATTGTTGGAGCAACTGGGCAACCAACTATGGGTTTCTTTGGCAGATTTTTGCAGTGCATAACTTGTAATCTTCTAATGAAAAATAAATAATCAAAAGTTATATTTAAATGATGTTTTTTTTTTTTCTCTACCCTGGTGGAAATATTTCTTCGACTTTTTTAAAAAATAAGCCATGGTTGGAGCAATGACAGAGAAACTTCTCCTTCAATTTTCCGACTTTTTTTGTACCAAAAACTTATTCCAATTTTTAGCCTCTATTTAAGAAGAGTAAACTGGAAGTTGTTATTTTAGCGAACCGGTTAGGAAATATAAGACAGAGCGATTATCGACTTTTTTATTTATTTTTTTGTTGGGAATCCCTTCCCCCCTCCTTGTCACTCTCGATCACATTGATACAGCCATCGATATCATTGATGACAATTTTGTTGCGGCCGATCGTTTCGTTGGGAATAATTTTTTTTTTATTAATTTTTTTTATGAGAGCTACGGACCCGGTCCTTTATTGGATTTAGTTCTCCTAATGATTTCGTCAAAAAGAACCTGCCAACATTCCACTCCACGTTCTGCATTCGGATTTGGCGATACTCAATAAATTACATATTTTATTTTTTTGTCATTTGTATATACGAGCGATTTTTATTATTATTATTTTTTTTTATTAATCTATTGACTCGGAAAAATTTATCACATTTATATCACTCTAGTGGAAATACTTTTCTGTCTTTTCTCCGCCCAACAAATATCCCCGCCTTTTCTCTGATTTTTTTCTGCCTTATTTAAAATTTATTTCGACTTTTTCCGACCTCTTACGAAAGTGAGCGATGGCGTAGAAACACCTTTTTCCGAATAGATCATTTTTCCGTGTTTTTTCTAAGGAGAAAATTAATCTATGCAACAAGTAAATCAATTGAAAATTATTTAATTGAAAAAAAGTTCAACAACAATTAAAAGAGTAAATTTGTTAATTAATTAATTAATCAATTGATTAAGTTGTTAATTAATATTGGGGAGTTTTATTTTTGCAAATATTTAAAAAAACTAGTTGTCTAATATTGTCCATATCATAGTTATTACTTTATTTATTTACAAAGCCATAATAAAAATTCGTAACTCTAATATTTATTATTTCAAACATAATTTAACCGGGCTCATATTTTCCCGGTTTTTTTCCATGTCTACCAACCTTACTGACTTATCAGCCATCTTAATTTTGATGACAGCTGTTCATTATTATATTTATATAATCATAAACAATAAACAAATATAATCAAATCAAAGAAGCATTGACAATTGATCTTTTATTTATTAATTAATATTAAAATCTTATTAAAAAAACACAACAACAAAGGGGCAATGTGTTTATAAACAGTACTAATCTACTAGCTTGCTATTTTTAAAGTCAACAAACAATTTGACATCATATGTAATAACGTTATCAACACAGCAATACAGTGCTGAACATCATAACCAAATAGAGTTCAATAAAAATATATAAACAAATAAACAAGCATCAATTTTATTAAATAAAAATATAAACTTTTAAACTCATAATACAATTAAAATGGCTGGTGAAGTTGTAGTTGATGCATTGCCTTATATTGATCAAGGATATGATGAACCAGGAGTTCGAGAAGCTGTAAGTAAACCAACAAACAGACCAAAAAAATAAACAACAAATATTATAGTTAATTAATTTGATAACATAACATAAATATTGATAATTATTATTATTCTGAATTGATCAACAGGCATTGGCTATGGTCGAGGAAGAAACTCGTCGTTACAGACCAACAAAAAATTATCTAGAGCATTTACCTCCACTAAATGTATTGGCATTTGAAACAGATGTTATTAAACATGAATTTGAAAGAATGCAAAATCGTTTAGCTATGGAAGTTTTGAGTATGAAAAGATATGAGCTACCACCACCACCACCTGGTAAAATGAATGATTTAACAACTTGGAGTGAATGTATTGATAATAGCTCAGCTCAATTGGCTCATCAAGAAACTAGGTATTTAATAAATCAATTATTTAAATTAAAAATAATTAACTTTGTGTGTATTAATATTATTATTTTTTTGTTTATTAGAATTTGTAATTTAGAGCTTATGATGGAGTTTGGCTGTGAAGCTTGGAAAGCACATCTTGAAGTACTAAATCACATGGTTGGACAAGTACAAAAACAATTACAAATATTAAAAAAACAAATTCAAGAAGTTAATTGGGGAAGAAAATCAATGCAAACACAAGGTGGTGAAAAATTAAGAGCCCTTGAAGCACAATGGGTTGGTTTAGTATCGAAAAATTATGAAATTGAACAAGCAATTGTACATCTTGAAGTAGAAATTAATAAGATAAAAGTTCAACAAAGTGAAAATGCTGAAGTTAATGACGTACCTGGAGTTGAACAAGAACCAGGCGTACCAGAAGTAAGTGCTAGTGATACAGTATCATCCATGGAAGTTGATAATAATATTGAACAAGTTGCTGATCCCCCAATTGCTGACCCTGAAAACTAAAATTAATTTAAATAATAAATTTATCATCTGACTTTTTAAATTGATTAATCTTTCAGTTATTTTTCCTTTATTCCTCATCACTTGTAGAATAAATTAGTTTAATAATCGAAATTTAAATACAGTTTTTAATATTTATTATTTTTTTTTTTTATTTTATCATTACAAAATTTTTATTTCCAAAAATTAATTTGTCGGAATACAGTATCCTCATAATGAGCTTCTTATTTATTTCTTTTTTCATTCTAAAAGTTACAATTTTTTATACCCAAGGTTCAATTCATTTATTTATTTTTTTCATACAAAGACAAGGCCTCTTAATTAAAATTGTGTTATTTTTTTTTGATAATATTTGATAATACTATTATCATTTGTTCAATAGTCTGTAAAAAACATTGGAAAATTACATTTATTCAGTATTTTTATCTCTTAAAATGATGTCATCTTGTCTGGCAAAAATAATTTATTTTATTTTATTTAATCATTGTCCAGTAAAAATCCTGCCACTTAATATTTTGTTTCTTTCTTTTTTAAATTTAATTATTTTACAATTCTCAGAGCAGTCTATTGGAAAATTTATAAATACAAATTAACGTGGGGTAAAATGAACAGTCAAATTGAACACTAAACACAAATCAGTACTGTTTTCTTGTTGATAATTTGCTTCTGTTTCGATTGTTACATATTAATTTGAGTCCCATTTAAATATCATAATAAATATATTATTTTTTTTTTCAATAAAATAAAAATCTTGAAAGAACTATCAAATAATTTTATGCTTATTAATTTATTTTTTACAGTCTTAGTGTCCATTTTACCATACACAGAAAATATTTTTAATTTAAATAAATAATCAGTGCTTGAAAGAAAGGAAAATAGTATTGCTTTTCATTCACAGAGATAAAATTATATCATTGTTGTTTTTTACTCTGGTTAATCTCAATTATTTGTTTAAATAGATTTTTTAATTTTTCAGTTATTTGTAATGTTTGTTCAGATCTTATACTATGCTTTGGACAATTTTCTAGATTGTTTATTATATCAAAAATATCTACGCTCAGTTCTGGTTATTATTTATTATTATCTTTTAATTATTTATAAATTTATATAATCGATCTTGATAGCCAGACAACGACAAAGAAAATTAATGCCAATAATTGCCTAATAGTTAATAACAAAATTAAAACGTATAATTTTTTTTGTTATTATTTTTCTTCATACTGTTAAGTAACAAATTTCTACAACTATTATTAATTTTCATTATAAACCACAACAAAATTATCTTAATTTATAGTCAATAAAAATTAACCACTCACAAACAATTTTCATTTTATTTCTTTTTTAAATATTAATTCGATTTTTTCAATTAAAAATAAGACAGTTCTGGTTAATTGAAACAAGAAAAATAATAATCGGAAGACACTATCTTTTCTACAAAATTTCGATAATTATTGTTTAAATTATTTTTAACAATTGCATTATTTTAAATAAAAAAAAAAGCTATCAATTGCAGGCCATTACAATTAGTGAAAAAAAAAAAAACAAATTAATCAGTGTTGGTAAATGGCATTATAGAAGACTAGTGGTCGGGATAAAAACATTAACTCACGGAATATTTTACAGAAAAAAAAATGATTTTTATAAACTTCATTCACTGGATCTGAGCTATAACTATTATAAAATTAAATTTATTATTTTGTTCATCTTAATTATCATAATCATTCTATAAAAAAATTGTGTTCAACAATAATTTGATTAATTAAACATTTTTTAAATCATTCAATTGGGTATAATTATTTTCTATCGTTCAAGATCATATTGAATCATTTAAATTGTCGAAATGAGGCATTAAAAAACAATAATAATAACGACTTTTATTGACAGATATAATTTGTTTCAAGCGATTAAACTACCTAGCTTTCTGAGTAAAAAAAAAAGAATGCAAATCGATAAAAAAAATTAATGTCAAATGTGTATATTGTCAATAAAAATCGTAATGTAATTTTATGATTAAAAAAAAAAAATCTATTATTTATACAATCTGTACACCTCATTTTGTCTATCACACCCGGCATAGTTTTTTTTTTTAAATTTTCTTACACTCGCACACAATTAAAAATAAACAATGATGAAACTGTTAGAAATTTTGTTGACGTTTTCTCTTGGTATCCATGGCATCGATAATTGGCTGTCTTTTAGTTTGATACCTTCTTCGTAGCTCGTCAATTTCACGCTCCATTTCTAAATCAAGACTTGACATACGTTGCTGTAATTCTTCATACGATAAAAATTTAAGCTGCAATAAAATGAATAATAATAATAAGAAAATTAGATATAAAGTTGAAAGAAATACATGATAAATTGATACTTACAAAATCAAAATCACGTTCAGAGAATGTATTTTGAAATTTAGCTATATTATTATGAACTGGTTCTGGCACTGGATGAGATATTTGACTTAGTTGAAGTTGAAGATGGCTTTGAAACCTTTGTGCTTCATTAGGTATTGGAAGTTCAACTTTTTTTTCAACTTCTGGATTATGTAAAACTTGTCCATTGCCCTGCAATTATTTAAAAATAAATTATTTCATTTGTAATTAACTTTAAATATTAGTTTAATCAAAAAAATATATGACAATTTACCTGGACAATTTCTGGAGTTTCTTTTTTATCAAAATGATCAAGAAAAAGTGGTCTATATTTTTTACCTGATTCAACAGAGCCAGTGTTATGCCCTTGAATTATTTAAAAATAAAAAATAAAATAATAAAATTTTTGATAATAATTGTTAACTAATTAGTTTATGATTAAAAGTTTTAACTAACTTTTCATTGTTGCTTCTGTATCAGTGTCACTATTGATAACCATCGTTCCTAAATCAAGCATTCCTGAAACGAGTGTACCAGTATCAGTAAGATCACCAGGTACAAGAGTTCCAGAGTCAGGAAGTGGTTTCATTGTTCCACTGCAATCATCATCATCCTGTTGATTTAATAATCAAAATTAATAATAATATTTTAATGAATAAATAAGTAAATAATTTACCGAGTCATCAGCATTATTTTGTCCTTTAAATACAGCATTATTTATAACATGTGTTCTATGTGAAATTTGTTTTTCTCTAATTTCATGAGTCTCTGCAATCATTTGACCCAATATATTTGGCTGTTTAGCAATACCAATAAATTCATGATGTAATAATTCGCTGGCTGCTGCACGTTCTTCTGGATTTTTAACTAAACAATTACTAACAAAATCAATAAATTCTGGACTCCATTGATCTGGTTCACGAAAACTTGGTGGTGGTTTTGTTGGTATCATAAATATTGCTCTCATTGGATGTATATCACCATATGGTGGTTTACCCTCAGCCATTTCAAGTGCAGTTATACCAAGTGACCAAATATCAGCAACACAATCATATCCAATTTCTTGTATAACTTCTGGTGCCATCCAAAATGGTGTACCAATAACAGTATTTCTTTTAGCCATTGTATCCTAATTAAATAAATTATTAATTATTTGTTAAAATTATTTAAGTATTTTCTTTTTTTTTTAATACTACTAAATTATTAATAACAGAAATTTACAGTGAGTTGTCCAGCAACACCAAAATCAGCAAGCTTAGCATGTCCCTCGTTGTTCAATAAAATATTACCAGCTTTAATATCTCTATGTATTTTACGTCTTAGATGAAGATATTCAAGACCTCTTAATGTGTCACTAAGTATTGTGGCTATTTCAGGTTCAGATAATGTTTTTTTACGCAATCTCATTATGTCACTTACTGATCCTGCTCCACAGTATTCCATA